>JBBPRK010000757.1:0-18034 GCA_038093075.1 Boletus patriciae
CAGCGATTCGGGCGCACCAGACATGTCAGACGACTCACCTAGAGCACTGACACCACCCGACAGACCCGCACAGCGACCTACCAAGTCCCCGAATGTCGAGCTCGAAGGGGAGAGGAGAGCAGCCTCGAGCTGCGACGTCGGACCTACCAGAGGCAATACGGATGTGTCGGGAGCGCCAGAGCACGTCGAGGACGTCGAGAAGATGTCAAAGAAGCTATGGAACGCGTCAGGACTCGAGCGCAAGCGCTCAGAACGAAGAGTTAACGAAAACTCACCTGAAGGAGCTCGAGAGGAGCCAGAAGACCCAGGCGGCAAAACGGACGTACCAGGTGGCTCCCACACCTACCAAGAAGGCCCCAGATACCAGGGAAACGAGCGCGTTGTCGAAACAAACACGTCGAATCCAGATGGAGGACTGGGAGGTGATATGGGCGCACAGGAGAAGTCGAGAGTCGTCGAGGGCAATCCGGACAGCGCAAACGTTGTCAACCGCACCAAATACGATGGGATAGGTCCCAGGAACGTCAGGAATGAGCGTGTTGTTGATACGAGCACGCTACGCCGAGATAGAAGGCCGGGAGGCCATATGGGCGAGCTGGCGAGCGTGAGAGGCGTTGAGGGCAATTGGAGGCGCCGGAATGATGGTGAATGCGTCAGATATGATGGGAGACGAGGTGGCAAGCATGGCACAACAAGCGGCGCAAGCCATGACTCGAAACAAGTCAGGGTGAGGCTGCTAGCTGGAAACAAGTCAGGTCAGAACGGAAAGCGCAAACGCGCGAAGACGGATGTACCTGGACCATCCAGACCACCTCCCAGCCATCCCAGGCGTTCCACCGAGCCCGTCGACCCACCGCGTCGTCGAGGACGACTCAAGACACGACCTAAAAGGATCAGAAGATCGAAAAGGAGAAAGTTGACTTATCGAGTCGTACAGCCACATCGAGGCCAAAGCGGTCGCATCGAGCGCAGCGGATATGTTGTCAGTACAGTAGTTTACTTTGGTGACTACACTATAGTTTTCTACAGGTATGTATTTAGTCTACTAATACAGTGACTACACAGTTTTCTACAGCGGCGGCAGGAAGGGCGGGCGGGGCAAGAGGATGAAAGGAATACAATTCAGGTACCGATGTGCGGGAAGGTTGAATCTCCGCCATGTCAGCCGCGGGCGGCAGGAGACCCACCCAAACCAAGGTTAAAGCTCCGACAAACGTCAGCCGCGCGCGGCACAACCCACCCATACTAGGACCCAAACCGACCCAGACAAACTAAGACCCAAACCAGCCATTTTAGGGATGCCCTCGCGCTCGCAATCTTCCCAAATCACTAACCTTGCTGATCCAGTGTAGCTTTCATTCCTGACTGGCTTGGACTTTCACTGCTGTGAATGTGGTGGACGTAAAAGGTGTGATTAAACTTTTTGTTTGCTCCCTCTTTTGTGTGCATATTGAATGCAGTGCTTTCTGCATGATGATTGCTGACAGTCACGATCGATCGATCAGTGCCTTGGTCTGTGCATGTTCAGGCGACCATTTCGGCGGATCTGTTGTTACTCGTGTCCTCTACTGGACGTGCGACTTACAGGTAGGTGTATTTGAACTACCTTCGTGATCGTGCTGACCACCCTCGTCATTTTCATTTTCCATTCCTGCTTTCTTCTCCGAAAATATTCTTACGATGCCTAGGAGGTATGTATGTATTCAGTTCTCATTTAGTATGGTTTGTTGATGAACCTTGACTACCCGAACGCGACTGCAGAAAAGTTGCACAACTGAATCCTACAGACAATAAGTGCATAGACAACAAGAGTCCATTGTCTGACAAGCGGAAGCGCAGCACTCGTGTCCGTAAACCTTCCCAATGGTATGTCATGCATGCTCTGCATATTGACGGGTTCTGTAACAAAATTGTTAGTGCGTTGGATGTGTTGGATGACTTGCCGCTTGATGCTTGTTGACAGGGCAACGTTCGTTCGAGCAAATGTTCCTGGGTCTCGTCCGAACTGCTAGAGTTGCACGAACACTCGACTGAAGTGTATGTATTATTTACTGTCGTAGGGTGTTATCGCTAATATTGAACTTTGAAGATCTGTTGCCAATGATGATGAAACCGATGCATATTCGATTGGTTCGTTTGTGGTTGAAGATGATGATGATGTTGAAGGTTTGTCAATAGTTGGTTTGTGTATGGTGCCTCTAATATCCAATCGTTTCATGTTCCAGGTCATAAAGTGGCTTCCTGCAATGTGGATGGTGTCGATGTCACGAGTGATGATGATGAAATGCCTGACCGCGCGGCGAGTCCTAAGTGGACTGGATTGGAATTTAGTGCGGCATCAGAGTCTGACTCTGATGCTGATGATGTTAACGACATTCCTCGCGAGTTGATCCTCGCCCGCGAGTCCAATAGGAAGTGAGCATGTGAAGATTCTGTTCCTGTATTCAATTGACTCTTTCTGCTAGTCACCCTGTGGCAAGGTCGTCTGACAGAGAGGTCAGTAAGCTTTCTTTGATTTTTAGTTTGTAATGATTTTGTATGGCGTGTTTGTTAGCAGTTGGGGAGGTTCGTGCGACCTGTCATGTCCGATTGTTGATTTTAATGCCTTTCAGCCATTTGGCATATTATGAAGATTTTGTAGGCACAAAGTGAGTCGACAATCTTTCTGCTTGTGGTATCTGCTCAATCGACTACTCTGTATTTCAGGTTCAGACCGCCGGTTGTGGATGCGACTGTGGTACTGAACTGTGATACAATGTTTTTGAATGCGTATGAGGGCCTCATTAATCTACCGTTAGTGGTTTCATTTTTGTACATGAGTGTTGACAGCAATCGCTTTCATGTAGTGCAGTGATGCTTGTTAACTTCCGACCTGGCACTGCTGCTCAGACGGTCTCTCTCGATGTGTGGTACCGGAATGGAGGCAATGTAAATACTCAGTATGGCTTGACTCTGAGCTCTTGCCCTTTACTGATCTTGTCAATTCAGGTTCTTACATGGCGTGTATAGCTTTGTCAAGGAGGGTTACCTTGTCAACCTTGCTCGCATTGACCCTCGTCAACTCGCTACTTGGCGCGTGTCCACTTCTAGTAAAAGTGTTGGCCTTACACTCACAACACTAGACGTCAAGGACACACACTATGCTTTGTGTGTGTCCATCGTGCACATAACAGATTGTCATTTGCTATCGCCTCATTGCAGTTATGTGTCGGATGGTTCGGGAATACAATTCCTAGAAGGCAATTTTTTGGTGCAAGAGTTTGAACACCTGATTGGATGTTTAGGTGTTGTGTATGAAAAATCATCATTTGTGTTCGACCTCTCCTCGTCCCATTTCCAATTCCGTACGTATGTTGAAAAAAGGAGAGACGAGGATGAAGATATTGGTCAAGGTAGTCTCTGTTTCTTGCCCCCCACCTCCCCTTTGATTCTTGTGAATCGGGCAATGCTCTATGTTAACGTTTTTTATATTAGCTTTCCGTGCAGGGTCCTCGAGTGTTCCTGTCATGCCTGTCAGATCCCACTCAAGATTCGCGATGTCTAAAACTAGCCCACGATCGGTATCGGCAGCATCAAACAGTTGCTTGACATTGTCTGCGATGGATCAAAGTGAGTCTATGTTGTTGATTCGCGCCGTCACTCACCTAACTTTTCAGTTCTGATTTATGATTATACGTCGAAGAAAAAGCAATTTAATTCCAAGACAGATCTCAACCCGGCGTTGCATAACGCACCTCTTTGCAACCACGAGCTTCCTGTGGGGTCGTTAGCGCTTGTGGCGTATACCGTCAATACGTTTGAACGAAGAGATGGTTCATCCAACAACTTGGGTTTCAACATCCATTGGGTGGCATTGTTGGGTACACCAGCTGAGAAGTAGTCTGTTTATGCAAAAGTGTCCGTACTGTACTTTTACAGTTGTTCTTTGAGTTTCGTATGTATTGTATTTTGTTCCGCTGCATGTAGACATGTGATATTCATTGTCGCTGGGGCCGCTCAATGCATTCATTTGGCGTGAGATGTTCTACGTTGTGATCGTCAATCCATCAACCATCGCAATCTGAATCATTCCAGTCGACTCTCCATACACAAATGTCTACTAATGTTTGCCTTTTTGTCGTCGTCTGTCTGTCTATTGTGTATTTGATCCTCTGCATGCTCATCAAGTCCAATATCTTTCGACTACTCCTTTGAGTCACGAAAACATTGAAACAGTCCAAGTCTTTGTTTTCTATAGGAGGGAAACTCTTGCAGATGGTGTGTATGTCATTGAGTGTCTTGTCGCTAATATGTTTCGTAGGTGTCTTTCGGTCTTCATGCACTGTCATCCCTTCTGTTGTGTTTGATTGTGCATTTATGACCAACTCGATCTGTCACATCCATCACTGCTCCACTCTTGGGGAGACTGACCTCTGTCTTATGCACAACAACAGCGCTTTATTGTCCGTTTTTGTAATGTCTGATCAGGTTCGCCATGGCATTTCAGTCCATTTGAGTTCTCCGTCATGCCATTTGACCCCGGACACGAGTTCCACGATGGAGGGCCCTGGGTTAATTGTCGCTGAAGTTGCTTCAAGTCTCACACAAAAGGCTGTTGTATTGATCAATAATTCTTTGATTACATCCATGTCCGAGGTAAGTGTGTATGGTTGACCCAAGTCAATTGGTATAGCACCTTTTTGCAATACACTTGACCCTCCGTTTGCCAATGGTATAAAGGGTATAACACATTGGTGTACATTATATTGCCCACTGGTGATTAGCGGTATAACGGGTATAGCACCAGGTGGCATGTTGTATAACCTCCCGCTGTTTGGCGGTATATTATTACCACTATCAACTCCATATGGAGGTTATACTAGTTATAACTCTGCACATAGCATGTACTATGATCATTTGTGGCCCCAAACCAAGGTACAACTTAATTCTTGGGTGACACCTTCGTTGTTGCGTATGTTCCTCCTTGTTCGCATGTTGAATCTTTTTTGTCACCATGCTTTCATGTTGCGGCATGACTTCAGGGCGTTTGTCTTGTTCCATAGGCCAGCACTTATAAGTGCAACTTATAATAAATCAAATATTGTTGATGGCTGTGTTTACACCTTGTTCTGTTCTGTTCTGTACTCACTGCGGCGATCCCTGTTTGCTTTCATGTGTTCCCATTCAACTATTGTGTCTTATGATCCTGTCCATGTTACAGGAGGTGGTCGTGGCAGAAAGAGTAAGGTTTATTTTGAAGGAGCTGAGTTGCAGCCTTATGTTGTGGAGCTGACACATAGCACTGCTGATTTGAAGATGAATTCAAATGTTAAGTTTGAGTTTGTGTCTCATGATCTATTACACATTGCTCAAGCATCTATGACAGAGGATATGTTGCTTGCCAAAGTTCCTTTGGAAGTTTTAATTGCACGATTACCAAATAGTGTTGGACGTGATTTGATTCGTGGTTATGGTATGTTTGTCTCTCAAAGAACTTATGCTAAACAATTAATGGTGGCTGCAAAACATATTGCTATTGTTATGATTTTTCTCCTCTTTCACAACCTTCTTCTCTTCATCTTCTCCTGACACGTTCACATCCTCTTTGGGATGTGCAGGTACGATTACATCTCCATACTCCTAGCAGTACATCCTTTTCATTCCCGTGCATTTATCCTCTGATTTCCCCACGCTGTTCTTCCATACTACCGGAAGGGGATATTCTTTACCTTTGTTCCACTATTACCTCGGACCTTATCTCCACTGCTAGGCTCTCTTGTGCCTAGTACGTAGTCCTTATTACTCATCTTTCTCCGACCTTCTCCGATCTTCTATGATGATGCGTCCTTCGGTTATATAGTGACTCGTCTGTACAATGTATCCTTACACTTGTTCTGCGCAATCTAGCGTACTCTCGTGTCCCCAGTTCTTCATCCTAAGTCCCCTCGAGTATCCTGTGGAACCCCTCCCTAGGAACCCTTGTGACCAAAGATATCTCGAGACGCTGCAACTCTTCGTGAGCTCCTCCTCTAGGTAATCTTCTCCTCAACGTCCTCAGTAGTACGTCTTGCATAACAGCTATCACATGCTCTTTGGATGATACACATGTTAGTGTCTTCAAACTCGCTACTTTGACGAAAAACAAGAGAAAGCGTGACAATTCTTTGCCTGATGAGGAACACAAGCATAGTTGCAAATTCCCTCCTTCACTGCCATCTTCAAGACTATGTGACAAGATAATCAGGTGCTTCTGTGCAGATTCTGCATCCAACTTGCTAAGTGAAAAGGGTTGTGCTGTATGTGGCCAGCTTGTAACACATTCAACGGTTTCAGTCTCATTGGCTGATTTGACTCCTGAACATTTAATGTACCTTACAAATGATGCAGGAGAGGTCACAAAAAGAGAACGAATCCATGTATCTGATCCTCATATACCAATGTTGGGACCTATCTTGGCTCCACATTGTGACATTGTATGCACAACATGTTGGTGCAGTCTGAAACGGAGTCGTTGTCCAAAAATGGCCATTGCCAATAATATGTGGTATGGTGAAGTACCTCGTCAGTTAAGTAACCTGTCTTACATAGAAAAGTTGTTGATCTCTCGGGTTTGTCACAACTGTTGCATAGTCAAGGTGTTAAGTTCAGGTTCACGCAAGATGGTTGCCAATGCAATCTCTTTTCGCCATCCTTCTCAAAAAATATATAGTACCTTGCCTCCACCTTTGTCTGACTTGGATGATGTCATTGCTGTTATCTTTACAGGGCCTGAACCTCCAACTGATGAGGATTTTAAACGAATGCCAATGCTTGTTCGACGAAAGAAAATATTTGAGGCTTTGAATTGCCTTAAACTCAATCATGTAGACTATGCAGACTTAAACATTTCTATAAACAACTTGATGACATATCCTGAAAATGTCCCTCCAGTTGTAATTGATTATCGAAGGACCTCTGGTGAATGCCCCATAGAAGCACAGAGTATTAATGACTTGGGCCTGGATGATGGCACTACAGAAGGCATTTGTCCTTTGAGTGTACATGGTATTACAGGACAGAATTACACTGAACTTCCCATGCATGCCTTGAAAGCTTTGACCATTCAACACCTGCAACAAGGAGGTAAAGTTATGGCTGTGGGTCGTGAAAACAATCCTGAAACCCTTTGGAACAACACTTGTCTTTATCCTATGATGTTTCCATGGTTGTTTCCCTATGGCCTTGGTGGAATAGGACTAAAGGATCACAAAGGTAAAATATCAGATGGTACATGCAAGCGTCATATGCTTATGTATTATGACAAACGATTCCAACTAGATGAGACCTTTGCCTTGATTGCCTTCAATCATGAACAGATCAAGAATGCCACAACTGGTGGGTTTCTGTTGACAAAGTGGTTCTCTTTCACCACTATTGCAGAAAGACTGTTTGATATAAGTCCTTCTGTGTTGAGCTCAATGGCTGATCGTATGCGTCTAGGTGAGGTTGTAATACCCAATACTGATGCTGAAGTGAAATGTTTTCAACTTATGCGTGACTTAGACATCATTGGAAAGGATGTACAAGGATCGTTGACCAGCAAACGCCATATGCGGAATGAGATTTGGTCTTTAAGTACTATGAAAGGTGCTCCTTCTTGGTACATTACTTTATCACCATCAGATGAAAGACATCCTATTTGTCTTTATTATTCAGACACAAAGGAAGTTTTTCATCCTGAACTTTTATCTCAAACTGAATGATGTAAACTTGTATCCAATAATCCAGTTGCTGGTGCCCGTTTCTTTCACGTCATGATTAGTATGTTCATTAAGCATGTGCTTGGTTCAAATGCAACTGTTGATGGTTCACAACACTCCCCTGGATTGCAATGTGACTATTCACGTGGATTTTATGGTGAAACTGAAGCGTTTTATGGAACAGTTGAACAACAAGAACGGTTAACTCTTCATTTACATATGTTATTGTGGATTAAGGGTAGTGTTTCACCCCAAAGGTTGCGAGAGTTAGTTATGGATCCATCTTCTGCATTTCAACAAGATCTTGTGAGATACTTGAAAGCTTGCCATCAAGGGGAACTTCTAACAGGATGTAAAGAACATATCAAAGAAGTCCTTAATGAAAAAGAACTTCAGTATGATTATGCTAAGCCAACTGAGACTTTGCCTACTCCACCTCCCTATCGTTGTTTGTACTCAACTACTCACACATGTGACTGCACAGAATGTGTTGCTTATAAAAACTGGTGTTCAAGTTACAAAGAGGTTACTGATGATATTCTGTTATGAACAAATGTGCATGTATGTTCAGGTTCTCAAAGTAAGTCTGTTAAGGATAAAACACATTCTCAACCTAACATTGGTTGTAAATCTAATAAGTTTGGAGTCTGTAAAGCATATTTTCCATGATCTGTATACAACCAAACCTTTGTTGATCCAATGACTGGCTATCTGACTCTGAAGAAGGGTGAATCTATGATGAATACATTTACCTACCTAGTGACTTATTTGTTCTGGTGTAATACTGATGTCACAAGCCTTTTGTCTGGTACAGCTGTTAAAGCAGTTGTTGCATACATATCAGATTACATTAGTAAAACCCCTTTAAAGACCTATGTTGTGTTTGATACTATTCAATGCATATTTGACAGAAATTCAGAGCTCATAGGTGGGTCCATGGATCATCAAGAGAAAGCTAGAAAAGTTATGACACAGATTGTTAATTCCTTGACTTCCAAGCTTGAAATTGGTGCACCACTTGCTTCATTGTATTTACTCCAACAACCTGATCATTACACAGACCACAAATTTGTTCCATTCTACTGGTCATCATATGTACATGAAGCAAGAAAGGTATGGCATGCAGATGATGCAATGATTGTTGAGGAAACAGAACGTTTGGTTCTCAAATGAACCAAATATTTTGTTCATGGTGTATCTCCTGTATTTGACTATGTCTATAGACCTGTTGAATGTGAACAGATTTGCCTTTATGATTGGATATGCATGTATGAACGAATTGGATTGTCACGGAAGCACCAACTTGCACTACAAACCTCTGAAATTGTGCCAGATGTTTCACCTGTATTGCTGTTCAATATACAACATCCTTTATATAGCTCACATGGTGTTCGTCCTCTTCATTCCTCTCGTGAGTGGGTTCCTAATTTCATTGGACCCTCCTTGCCATGGTCAGACAAAGGTGATAGAGAGTTTTATTGTGCAACAATGCTCAGCCTTTTTGCCCCTTGGCGCACAGGTCTTGATTTAAAATTGCAAGTGAGTACTTGGGATGATGCATTTGGTGCCTTTGGGTTTAAACCTGGACATAGATCCATAATGCAAAACATGAATGTAAGATATGAATGTTTGGATGCTTGAGATGACTTCTCACTTCAATGGCGCAATAATGCACATGAACAAGGTTATGGTTTATCCTCTACACTTGAAGCACCCCTTCAGATTGTTCATGAAGAGGATAAAGACAATACATTTGAAGTACATCTTGATTTGGAACCAATGATGATGAATAGCATTGGACAAAAAACTGCAAAATGGGAATATGATAAAAGCGTGATTGAAGAAATCATGATCAACTCAGGTTGGCTTCAGGATTTGTCTGAAAATAGCATGTCCTTTCCTGTTCCATCTCATGTTCAACCCACATACTCTCTTGATGCTGCCAAATGGAAATCAAAGGTAAGTGAAGCAAAAGGGGAACTGATTGCATTTTCCAAACAGAACTTAATGCAAAATGCTCAATCATGTACTGCCACAAATGATAACCGCAATGTACATCAAACCACATTAAATAATGATAAAGCAAATGTGGCAATTGTTGATCAAAGCTATCTAAACAAATCATATGAAGCAAAACCAGTACAAAACCGGCAACTTCTGAAGGGTATCATTCACAAGTTTTCATTAAATGAAGAGCAAGAAAGAGCATTTTGCATAGTGGCTAACCATGCCTTGTCAAATTCTCAAGATCAACTGAAAATGTATTTAGGTGGAAAGGGCAGTACTGGAAAGACACAAGTTATCAAAGCATTAATGGAGTTCTTTGTTCAAATCAAAATGGCCTCTCAATTCTTGGTTCTTGCACCTACAGGTACAGCTGCTGCAAATGTTGGAGGTCACACATACCATTCTATTCTAGGTATCAATGACAAGAACAGTATGAGCAGCACTTCAATATCTATGATGAAGGAAAAACTACATGGTGTTAAATACATTTTTCTAGATGAGGTTTCAATGCTATCATGTCATGATATGTATAAAATTTCAGCTCAATTGGCCAAGGCCTTTAATAACTGTGATCTTCCTTTTGGGGGCATGAATATGATTTTTGCTGGAGACTTTGCTCAATTACCACCTGTGCTTGGTGGTGAAAGTCGTGCACTTTATAGTGGATTAGTTGGTAGTGGTCCACATTCCAGTTTAACTCACTATGATCAAAAGTCAGCAATAGGCAAAGCACTGTGGCATCAGGTCACAACTGTTGTTATACTACAAAACAATATGTGTCAAGTGACGCAAAGCTCTGAAGATCATAGTTTTCGTAAGGCCTTAGATAACATGCGCTATAGAAGTTGTACCAGTGATGATTTACTTTTCTTGCACACACGAATTGTGGGCTCTGCTTTATCTCAACCCTCATTGACTTCTTCTGATTTTTGTAATGTCTCTATTATTACTGCATGGAATAGTCAAAAAGATAAAGTAAATGAACTAGGATGTGAACGCTTTGCTAAAGACACAAATCAGGCTTTAATTATATTCTTCTCTGAAGACCAGCGATTAGCTGACTCAGAAACAAATATTGGATCAAAGAAGCGATCAATGGATAGAAACAATGTTGTTGGACTATCACATGAAGAACAAGAAACTCTATGGAACTCTTTACCACATACATCAGACCATTTTGCTGCATGCTTAAAACTGTGCTTAGGTATGCCTGTAATTATCCGCCACAATGATGCAACTGAGTTGTGTATCACAAATGGTCAAGAGGGCTTGGTGGTTGATTGGTCATCTAAGATTGGTTCACACAATCAAACAATACTAGACACGCTCTTTGTAAAGTTGATCAATCAACCTCGTCAAGTTAGTATTGATGGTCTACCAGAAAACATAGTCCCTATATCATATACTTGCAAGGATATAAATTGTGTTTTACCCAGTGATCAGGTGGTACACATTCGACGTAAACAGGTACATGTATTGCCCAACTTTGCAATGACTGACTATGCATCCCAAGGTAAAACTAGGCTTTCAATGTTGTTGACCTACAACACTGTTCTTTTTATCAATTATATTATACAGCACTGTCAAGAAGTGCAAGCGCAAATGGTACAGCAATAGTCCAAGGTTTTGATTCAAGCAAGATTACAGGTGGGACTTCTGGCTGGTTACATAAAGAGTTCAGGGAGTTGGAAGTGTTGAATGACATTACACGGTATTGTTACAATGGAACCTTATCTTCTTGTGTTATTGGTCACAGAAGGAATACTCTTATTGAGAACTTCCGAAAATGGCTAGGATGGGGTTACATGCCTATAGGACTACATCCCTCATTGAAATGGTCATCACTTGATACACTAGTGTCAGATCACATTGATATAGAATGGAGAGTGGTGGATCGATCCAAAAATTCATCAGATGCCAATCAACTTTCTGTGAGCCACATAAAAGCTCAAGGATCCAAACCTATTCTGATATCTGACTCTGTAGTATCAAAAGTTCCTCTTATTATCTCACTTGATTCTCTAGAACTTAATTGGGATGAACTCAACTGGAGCTGCTCATATGATTCAGTTTTCATAATGCTTTTTGGTATATGGAATGAAAAACCTGGTTTCTGGAACAAACATCTTAAAGCACAAAGTATCTATATGCAGGCACTGGTGCGAGGATTTCAGCAGCTGAGAACAGGATCTGTTGACTTCAAAAATGTTTGAGACATCATCTGAGAACAGATTCATAAAACCAAACCTTTGTCTTTTCCTAAAGGACATAGCTTTGCTAGTGTTAATATGCTCTGTCGTATGCTTATTGACTCTGAGTTTGCCACAGGATGGATATCCTGTTCCTTATGTCATAAAAGACATGTTTGCTCTGATGCCAATAATGATGTTCATTTTGATATCCTTCCTGGAACAAGTCAATCAATTTCTGATTGGGTCAATTGGCATTTTCTCTTTGATAACCCTCCTGTGTGTTCTATTTGCAATCACGTTTACACCGAGTGCATTCATTTTCCTAAAATCCCTCATATGATCACCTTTGATATCAACTCAATGCCCCCTGATTTTGAAATCTGAAAAGAAATCAAATTAATGGGTGTCTCCAGAAACACTATCTTGAAACTTAAAGGTATTTTGTACTTTGGCAGCAATCACTTCACAATGCAAATGTTTGAAACTGATGGCAATGTTTGGTTCCATGATGGACAATGCAATGCAGGCAGGATTGTTAATGTTTCCACAACTGGTTTGAACTCTAATCATCTAAATCTGTGTGATGGTAAAAAGGCTCTAATGGCAATATACTGTCATTGATGTACATTATGCCTGGACTCGTGTTGCCACTTGTTGGCCCACTTCTACTTGTAATGATGGGGAGTGGCGGGGCTGTGTCATATCCCCGAATTCGACCAAGTCCAGCCCCAACCTCAGACTACCTCGGTCCATCTCGGATCCCTCGGACTACTCGGTTCACCCTCAGTCTCCTGATCTTGGCCCCATCTCGGACTACTCGGACCACCTCTGATCCCCGACATTGGTCCCACCTCGGATCACTCGGAACATTCGGTTACTCAGACTAAGTATGACCTTTTACGGACTATCCCATTTAGACTCACTCGTCTCGTTATCCTGTCACTTGCTTAACCTCACATGTACTAGGCTCGCCCTTAGAGATCCAGTGTCTATGCCACTTGGATCTTTGGGTACTGCCTCCATTCATTCCCCCGGATCCTGTACCTTGCCGTCACTCGGACTAGTACTTTCTCCGAGCACGACGCTTTCGGTCTTCGGACACTGCCTTTCTACTGTACTATATAAACCTGGACTTTGTAGCACTAGTTCTTCAGTTCAAATATCTCGTCGTGTTCTCGTCTCGTCCCCTTGTCATCACGTCACTGTCTTTATACCCATGCCCCCCTAAAAATCATCGTCGTCCCCGGTCGAAGACCACCGCTCGGTAGTCACTCCGAGTCTACCCGACTTGTCCCGAGCGCGTTGAGTACCGACCTCCCCTATCATCCCTGAACCCTCGGAGTTCCCTCGGACTGACTCGGTGTCACCTCGTCGGCGCATCGGCCCTTCATCCCCCCTCCGATAGGTTCCGAACGACTACATAAATTCGGGACAGCTAGACTTGGAACTTGGGCGCAGCACACAAGCTGAAGCTGAAGTCCTGCTATGACAAAGCCCCGCTCTCGGAGTTCCGGAAGCCGGCAACTTCTCCTCTCGCTCTCTCACCTTCCCCTTCAGGGATTTCCTTCCACTCCCCACACTAGGCTGAGTAGCAGTAAGGAGGAAAATCACGTCTCTGACAGGAGACGCCCAAAGACGTGTCAAGTTGCCAGACAAGGTCGCCAGTCAGGACCAGAATTGAAGAGGAGTGCAAGCACACCAAACACGTCGCGTGACCACTCAAACGAAGATGCCAAGATGACGAACCCTATGAGACCATCAGAAGACCCTGGGGATGCGATGGACAGCAATGAATGTTGTCCAACATCAGCAAAAATGCTGAAGTCTACACTGGCCTATATAGCATATGTACATAACACTGGTTGCACCCATCAACATCCCCCTGTAACATAGTATGATGTAATGTACATAATTTCTATGGTGACTACAGTAGTGCCGTGTGACATAAGGGTCAATGTACACAATGTGTTGACATAGTTCACTGTAGTCCATTATTGTGATTTACCATTTCACTCCATACAATTTATAGTCCATGGTAGGACTTACTTGAACTGAAATAATGGGCTATAACAATTCATGAATTCATTTTGATATTACTTTACATGACTTATAATGTAACTCAAAGCTAAAATTACGCAAGGGGGGCGCGCCATGCGAAGGGGACGACGGGCACATGCTTGCGCACTTGCGAGACAGCGCAAAGGTAGATGAGTGAGGACATAAGAGGCGAGGGTGGGCGAGACAATGCAAAGGGGACAACAGGCACATGCATGCACTCGCAGGTTTTCTGCGTCGTTTGTGCCTGGGGGGCTCACCGAGTCAGAAGGGATTCAAATGCAGTGGTGGTGGGGACTTAGCTGTTTTTTCCTGAGTCTCAGCACATGAATGATGGGTAATGTGGCTGGGAAAAGATAATCAGAATGTCATTTCTCGAAGGGCGGTTGTGATTCAACCTAACTGTTTTTTTCTCCTCTCTGAGTTCTGGCCCACGAGCGTTCGAGGTGGTAGCGACTAAGTTCGAGTGGTTGTGCTTGACACAGCACAGTTGGGGCAGGAGATGAGTGGTGCGCATCAGGCGTCACACTCGTTGAATGGAAGGGGACCACAGTTGGGTACCTGGTGGGCGTGGTGGTTCAGGGCATTGTACCCACAGGATGAGACAGGGGCATTGGGGATGGGCGGCAGGCACTGGGCATTGCACCCACTGAGAAATAGCGGCATGTGGGCGTCGCGGATGGGTGGTGGGCCTGGGTGTCGCGCCCATGGGACTCTGATGAGACGTGGGCAGTGTGGGCCCATCAGAGTGAGGCGTCATGGGCGTTGCACCTGTGAGGCGGATGGGAGAGGTGTCGTGGTGGGTGAAAGGCGGGCAGGCGCAGTGAGCATCCAAGTCACGCACTGGTGGTGATGAATGACTGGACTTAGAGAAATTTTTGTTGTGTCTATGTGCATGTGTTTGTACACTTATTATGTCAGCATGTTCAACAGTGCACGTGCCACTTTCCTGAGTCGTTGTATTGCCCCCACTCTCACCGTTTCACCACCTCCGTCCTACACCCAACGACAATGACGCCGCCTCGCGCCTTCGCCCACCTTGTCCCTCCATATGCGACGGCGACAGCCCCTCGCCCTCGCTCCATCCCTCAACATGCAATGATGATGGTCAAGGTGGAGGTGCAGGGAGTGTCCATGGAGGGTGCAGAGACCACAGGCGATGATGGCGATGATGACAAACATTGACCATTATGCATTATGTACAAGTTGCTGTAAATGTAGAAGACTACTGTAGTTGATGTAGAATAAATTCAATTTGGGATTGTCTATGTACCTGTCATTGTAATGGGAGGAGGCTACTGTAGTCGATGTAGTTGACTGTCGGAATGGAAACAGGCACCACTGACGACATGTGACAACATCAACAATGTAATTAAGGCCCGTGCTACCAGCACTTTTCCTTTTTCCAGATGAAGCGGGCCCACAGAGCTGCCCAACATCATCTTGAGGGCACAAGGGAGCAAGGTGGCGAGCTGAGGGTCGAGGAGAGAATGTCAAGGCAGTCGAGGGCACACTCGGTAACGACCAGGGAGGCCCAACGAACTGTAAGATGAGATGAGAGGTCGCACAGGCATACAGGTCGAGCCAGGGGATGAGACCATGGATGAACGACATGAACATGTTGCACAAGAAAGCACAGATGCAGAGGTCGACAATATCATGAGCCTGAGGGAGCGATCAAGTGAGAGGCTACTGGTACTAGTAAGGTTTGTTGCAGGTACATACCGTGCGGTTGCCTAGCATAGATTATAGTATGTCCTGTACTCCTCCGAAATTCGCCAGTACTAGTGTTGCTGGACACTGCAGTCACCTCCTCTTATGGTCACTGGTCATGCAACCATGACCGAACCACACTGCTTATGTATAAACCTAGATTCGGTAGTCACTGGGGGCATAATTCAGTAGTAGCCTGTACTATTTCCCACCTGTCACACACCTGAAGTTAATAATGTCATGAGAGAAATGTTAGATCCAATGACCCCCCTGAAATTTCAAGTTTCAGGCAGGTTGTGGCAACGTAAATGTTATTTTGGCATTAAAAACAAATGGAGGGTTACAAATAATCTGAATCTGTACTGGGATTCATAATTTCAGGCATGTGGGAGATAATTACCTTATTGATACATAAAATTCCAGTAGAGTTCCAGTAAGGAAATTATCCACCACATTCCTGAAATTATGAAACCCAGTACAGACTTAGATTAATCATGACATGCCATGAGTTTTTAGTATCAAAACAACATTTACGGTACCACAACCCACCTGAAACTTGAAATTTCAGGGGGTCATTGGATCTAACATTTCTCTCATGACATTATTAACTTCAGGTGTGTGGCAGGTGGGAAATAGTACAGGCTACTACTGAATTATGCCCCTGGTGTAGTCATGGCCATTCAATCATGCCACCCCACCACAATCCGAACCAAGACTGGTTTGATAATGGCCATCGTGCCATTGCCCATGGCACCCATGGAGCTGGCTACTGCTGCACCAGTGATATCAAGCACCATCACACTAAGTCCATGCTACATCCAGCAACTACTCATCAAACCACCGGACCGCCCGTCTCGAATGGTGACTCTGGCAATGCATTTGATAAACCTGACCAGCGCAAGTCAGGGCGCAAGAGGATGACTGTATACTCATTTGGCGAATTACGATTGCAAGATAGTACTTATGACAGTGGCAACCAAGCATCTGACTCAGACACCACTGATGGTAAGAAAACTCGAGAAATGCACTATACTATTGTTCATGACACTGCTCTTGGTGTCCACAGCCAAATGTACAGACATACTCAAGGAAATTCGGGCGAGGCTCCAGCCTGGAGCAAACATTAAACTTGGTAGCTATAGTGTTGTGAAGTGCCTAATACTTCTTGGCTGAGCAATGTACAACAGACATTTGGGGACATAACTGCCCAGGAGTTTGCCTTCCTTGAACAGGCACTTGATGACATGGAAAAGTCTGCTAGGTGGGCCACTAGAACTTCCCAGACATTGTTGGGTATTCTTATCACTTGTTTTCCCAGGCTCACTTACTTTTGCGATACTAAGTTGTTCATTGTCACCATGCCATCTGACACTCATGAGTGCCTCATTGTCCCACTAATTGATGGCTTGAACGGTGTTGAACCGTGCCATTCAATCAATGCCGCTTGATCGAGGAGACCACAGCATCATGGTCAGAGTTCACGGCAATGTCCCTGTCAAAGGGCAGGACATCTCATCTATTCCCAACGTCTGCGTGCGGATCTCCTCCTGGGGATCCATTAAACTCCGCGAGTATATCTTCATGGAAGTGGCGTTATTGCAACAGGATTTTAAATCGTGCCTGCATACACTTGCGGTGATCAAGGTCATGATCAATGAGTGCCGCTGGTCCTCCCCCACAGATTCGTCACACATCGCCCAGAGTCATATAGACTCCCCCATCCTCGAAGGTGATGAATGGAAACCTGCTGGCAAGCCCCAGGAGATGAACACCTTCAGAGTGATACATGATGGATACATCTGGGCAGACATCACCGGTGTCAAGATAACCATGTGGATGTGAGAGGGACCGGCCCCGATCAACATGAACATCATTCAGCCGGGTCACCTGTCGACTGCCTATGCAACCAGGGTATGTCAGTCTTTTATCAGGCCCCTTGGATGCTAATTCCACTATGTACTGGACTATGCAGACACTCCTCCCAGTTATTTCGACCCCCTCCCTGGACAACTGTTACAATTGCTTCTTTTCCTCGTTATGCTTCATTCCCTTTTCTTTAACCTCCCCATGCCGTTCTTCTCTACTACCGGAAGGGGGTACTCTTCGCTTCTGTTCTCACTTCACCTCGGACTCCTATCTCCACCGATCGGTTCTCTCGCGCCGATTACATAGTTCCTCGTACTCATCAGTTTCCATCCCCTTCTCTCTTGTTCTACGATGATGCGTCCCTCTGATTAGGGCAGGCGTTACTTGGTCCGTGCGCATTCTTCCCTTTCTATATAAACCGTCGTACCTCCTGTATTGCCTCCCTAACTTTGACCTACTTGATACTCCCTCGAATATACCAAG
>JBBPRK010000758.1:0-18027 GCA_038093075.1 Boletus patriciae
TCATCTGAACTCTGAGCTCACTCCCACTACGCTCAAGTTACTCCTTTGTCGTAACCAAGAACCTACCAGAGTCCTAGTAAGTCTCCACTAGGATTGCACTCCCTTCCTGTCCCTGCACAATCGAGGTCCTAGCGATCTCAATACCAACAAGGGAAGACTCCAAACCAGCTTGTGAACGATGCCCCACAAGTCGTCCACGGCATGCGAAGAGATATTTAAAATATCTGCAAAGAACTCGGTGCTTGAGGGTGGGAGGACATTAGGGACATCAGCATCTGAAATGGATTGAGGTTGCAGCTGGAAAATATTGTCTTTGAGTATGCGTGCGCATCAGATGAAGGTGGTTAGGCGAGAAAAAGGCAGGTTTGCCAGGATGTCATGATGGGCAAGTGTGTTGAAGAGGTTACAAGTGGTGTGAGCAGCCGGGGAACTCATGAGGGTCCTAATGAACAAGAGGACACAGAAGAGACGTGTAGAATACTCAGTAGTCACTAAGTAAGCTAAGGTAGAAGCTAGTGTGCGATGTAAGTATGCTTAGTAAGCAATAATACTATATACGGAATATAATTCCAACAAGACATGTCAGAACTGTGATAGCTGGCAAGTCTGGGGGCGCTGAGCAAGTCCGAGTGCCAAAGACATTGGCCCACATGGCAGCTGGCAAGCATAATGCGTGACTGACAGCTCACATGTGATTGAGACTCTGCACTTGCTGTGCCGTCCGTGCCATGGTGCCCCCATACCAGCCCCCATACTGTTCAAATCCAGGACTTTCTGATTTGTTTCATGAGTAGTTTAGAGTATACCCCACAACTCCCAGGTGTTATATCTACACATTTGTTTATCAGATCTCTTGGATCTGAGGCCAGAAGCCAAATTCCTCTGACTTGATAAGCAGTTTTTGCCACCTCATGGACAAAACTTGTGAATAGCATCCTTAGATTTTTTGTCTACCTCAACAATAGACCTCCTGTAAATTTTGTAGAGGTACAGCCTGTTGTGATTGTAGTGTTTTACGAGTTTGCAATGCAACCGACACTTGCACGATAGTATGGGTTACAGAGTCGACTGTAGTAAGACCCCTGTTTCCTTTCAGACTCCGCTGGAAACTGGACTAACTCCTCACAGCTTATGCCACATCTTGCCACATCACAATCATGGCAGACTCGCTCGACGACAAGGTCAACAAATTTTTCGAGAATCTCGCTATCCTTCCAAATCCCAGTGATCCCTTCTTTCTTTTGACCCTCCTATCAGAAATCGCCGACGATTCTGATGGACGATTGAACACCAACGGGTCCTTTCTCAAAGGGATGATTTTCGACCCAGACAAGGGACCTTCATTAAAAGAGAAACTTGCCAAGGCTTGGGATGAAAAGAAATATCAGTCGATCAGGGATATTGGTAGGATCTAATGGTTGATGTAGTGGTTTCCATCGGTGTTTGACAGCTATCGGACAGCCTATCTTCGGTCATCGCTGAGCCCCTCACAATCAATGGAAGGTTCGCTCATGTCTTCTCTCACTATGTTATGATCTGTTCATTTCTTCGAAGGTCATCCTTTCTATTCGTCAGAGGAAGCAATTGGTTGGTGGGACGATCTGAGTTAGAGATGGCCACTCACTTTTGTCCTTCCTTGATCACAGCCACGCAAAATGCATGGCATGCGGGTTATACTGGAGAAGCTACTCGTCTCTTACTCGATCGTATCAGGAATTTCTTGCCCAACCCTGACTTCAAACACCCGTATGCGCGATATACAGCGATAATTCAGTCGTCTGGCATGGGGAAATCACATACCATCGACGAAATGGCGAAGCACGAACTCGTCATTCCTATCATTCTTCGACAGGCAAATTCAACTGGTACGGTTTCGTGTTCCGAGTCATCAGAGTCTCATGCAAGCTTTGACCAACCTTTTCTGCAGGATATCCCCCTGCTGATCCAGTCGTCCGAAACTTTCTTGTCAATCCCGCACCATTCCAACGCACACTCGCATTCTTGCACGCACTGTTTAACGAGGTGACCTCGGTGGCGAAGCTCACAGAGGCTCCCCTCCAAGGGCTTGCACCGTTGGACAAAACAAAACCTTTCGCACTACAGTTCAGGGCATACATGAACCATGGTATGACCATGGGTGGCCATGGCGAGTTTCGCACACAGTTTTATGATAATGTTATTCATAACGCGCACAATGTGCGTATCACAAGCATTGGTTATCTGACCATTCTCACTCGGGCGAGATAGCTCATGACAACATACAAAGAGAAGGTGCCGATTGGATCCGATATAGCAGGCTCCAAAGGGGACGAAACGGCACAGGGAGGCTCCGACCTGATGACTACTGCGTGCAAAGCCCTTTTGGATGCTATTAAGGCATTTCCCCACGACAAATCGCCGTTGGTTGTAATCCTGTCCTTCGATGAGATCCATGCTTTGGAAGAACACTACATCGATTTTCGTCGTGCGTTGCGCACGTTACTGTCCCAGCCAGTGTTTTCACTCTTTCTCTCTACCGCCGGACATTTGCACAAATTCATCCCCAATCCGAGCGTGGACCCTTCAGAGTGGTCACTAAAGGATGGGTGATTGCACCGTTCTCGGAGCTTGGCTTCAATCATTTTGCCAAACCAATCGTCCTGTCGGGTGGTGACATGCTATCACACGTTTCCAGTACCGAGCAGTTGGTAAGGTTTGGCAGGCCACTGTGCGTCACACGCAGTATTGACTCTTCATTTCAACTGACTCCGGCGCTAGTTGGGCGACTCGTTATGATGGAGGAGACATGACCGTAAAAAACGATATTATCACCTTTGCCGCATCGAAGCTACTGGGTGGGATCGATCCTGCGCGCGCACTGGAAACATCATCAGAGTTACCTCATCGGCTTGCTTGCCTCGCCCAGCGATTGCCGATAGAGTTTCTTTCGACATCGTACAGCTCGAGCCTTGCAGACCCGCAGAACGTGCAGGTGCGCTCTCACTTACGCGTGGTTATCCGGGTCGTCGACGACCTGGAGACGATGGTTACGGCATCTCCGTCGAACCTATCCTGTCTGAAGCTGCCTATTGGCTCATGTCCGCTCCATCTTTCAAAGCAGCTGATGCGCTCAAGAGCATCTTAGGTGGATTCTCGGTGGACAGCGGGGACCGTGGAGAACTTCTTGCCATGCTTCTGCTCGTAATGGCGCGTGACAAGGCCGTCGGCCCCCCTAACGACTTTGGTTGCCCTCAACACGGGGCTCGCTGGTGTAGCGTCAACGCCTTCCTCTCCAACCTTTTTACCGAATCCTCCTGGGCTGCTATTGGGGACAAGAAATCATCAATGGAGAAGGCGTTAGGGGGCAGCAAGCTGTATTTCAGCCATTTCATCAAAGTTCATCAACGCGAGATATTGAACCCGGAATACATTGTTCGCCTGATGGCCCGAGGTGCCGCAATCCTCTGTGCAACTGGCCAGAAAGGCATTGATCTCCTTATCCCATTCACTCGTGGTGGCTTAAGGAAGGAGGATCTGGGGGTAATCTTGGTTCAAGTAAAGAACGACAAGCACTTCACTGCCACTCCCCAGCTGAATGAAATGATGTGGATGTCCATCGAGGAACTATCCAGCATCCCTACCCTCCGGTTATTCTTCGCTCTTGCTGCAAAACGTCCTAGTATCACCCTAGTCAATATCCCATCCCAGCCTCCGGATAGCTTTGGTTTCTGGGTCGCTGGTCTTTCCTCCAAATTTCTTCATCCCATAGGAGTTGACGAAGATGAAGTTTGGAGTGGACTTTTGAGTGCATCACGTGGGTGGCATGAGATTTATGTAGAACGTGGGCGTGGAGAGCAAGAGAGACGTGATAGGGTGACTGACCAGCGCCGGTCAATGTATCCTGGAGGTGGCACGGCTGACGCACACTGGAAATCCTGGTGCAAGTTAGAAGAGGAGGATATGGATGTAGACTGACAGGCAGCGGCGGCGAGGTGTGGGGAAAGACTCGTTTGTATTCCATGGGTGCCCAACCATCCGATATGTAGGTTTACTGCCTTGGGTGCTTAACCACCCTGTGTTAACGAATCCAGCGAAAGCACGTCGGTGTGACAAATGGGATGTGCGAGTTTTGCATATCTGGGACCCAGCTGCAGGTCGTCTATGAGGCGAACTGTCGATGGACGGTCTCGCGGATAGCTTGGACAGAACAGACGCTCGCGGAGCGCGATCTGAATCAATGTTCAAACGTGACGCCATATAGGTCTGCTCAAGTTTTCCGCAACATAAACCTCGCCATCTTCCTCCATGGCCCCAGAAGGGACTGAACAGCACAAGAACCCAAACACCGGTCCGCAGACCTCCGAGTCGGCCAAGGTCTCCTTCAAGTTCAGGCTCGGATCTCGTCTCTCCTCTCCATGCCCGTGTCATTCCTTCCCATGTCATGCGTGAGGATACGAACACCGCCTCGTGTCCTCGACAGCCTCGAGGCACTCCGCATCCACACCCCGACCCGCGCTTCTTTTCGTCTCCCCGCTTTCTTGCCCATTAGGGCATGTTGTCCCACAGCACCGCCGACAGAACCCGACTCGAACACCCCGGGAAACACCACCATCGACGCACCATCGTTCCACACCCCCGATGTCCTCTCGAACCTCGCGACAAGTACCAACTCCGACGCGGACACACCTACGACAACTGACGATGAACGAGTAGGGCACCCCGCTCCACGGCGCGCGTGGGCTGCCCATGTATGGTATGAATACAGGGTGCATCATTCTTTCCTGGCCACGGACTGACGCGGATGGTGTCGGCACCGTTGGATCAATCTGTTGCTCCCATGCCTCAGGCCGTACTTGGTATGTAGTATATTTGGATTGTGATTTGTCGATGCCGATGTCTGCGACCGAGGGATTCTCGAGGCGGTGACGGATGCATTTTTGTTTTACATGTTTCATGAGTCTACTTTCCTTGATGTCTCTTATCCCAACACTTTAGTAAATGTACATGGTGCGACAATCTAAAACGCGTGGAACGATTGTGAAACGGGTGATGAGGAAGACTATGAGACACACCTGCAGAATGTCTGTCCCTTGCAGCGAGTAACAGTTTGCCTCACGAGCTGGCAGCTTGTAAAAATTCCCGATTAACCTGACATATCCGGTCGTGCCCGAGGTGTGATGGACGCGATCCAACTCGCATGACAACCGTGGGGCCAGGAGATGCCCGGAGAGCTATGTTGAGCACATGGCAGCCAGTGCTCTGACCTCCACAGTTGTGGCATCTATCCAATTTTGATTGTCGAGTCATGGCCAAAAACAAGGACGAGAACGAGAACGAGATACCTAATCCAACGAGTGTGACGAACCGAGATGTCCTCCAACGACTCAACTTTCTCTACCAAGCCAGTGTCCTTCTGAAAGGTCTCGCACCCCCGAGCTCTATCCCCCACGATGGCGACTTGCCGATGCCGTCGACGACACCCAACGACAGAGGCACTGGTACCGAGGAAGACAACCCCCCGTCGCGCCATAAAAAATCCCAGCGGAAGAAGAGACGGCGCGTGGTGAGCTTTGAGGAGTTGTCGAGGAGTTATGTAGAGACGATGAAAAGCGTGGGGCAAAAGACGAACGTGAAGTTGTGCGTGTTCGATTCCTCGTCAAGTCGTGTTCTTCTCGTTGCCTCGCTGACGCGTCTTTGCCCTTGCTCGTTGCCCATCGACATCGACACTACCATCGTCCATTGCACAGGGACCCGTCCGTGAAACGCCGCATATGCAAACGCTGCAGCGCCCCGTTGGTACCCGGCATCTCCGCAACCGTCCGCATCAAAGGTCGGTGACCGAGCCGTAGTAGACATCGCATGCCGTTTTTCGTTAACACGTCTCGAACAGATTCAACGTCACATGGTCATCTCATCTCTTACCGATGTCACTGTTGTCAGACAGAGCGTCGCATCCCTGCTCCTCCAATTCTGCGCATGGATCCACAGACGAACGAGGACACGATGGAAGTCGAACCCACAGAGGCCTCGACCTCGACCGCTGCAATCAACCCTACTGCAAACTCGGTGCGTCCCGGCCGGCGAAAGCGAAAGAAAGTGGGCCCTCAACCCCGCTTACCGCCTCATTTCGCTCGCGACGTCGGACACGTGGTGTTTCGTGGAAACGAGCAGCTCGACGTAGCGCGCAGCATTTCGTAACGGTCAGGAAACGTTATCCATAGATTGTGGTAAGTGTGTCTAGGCAACAACAAGAATGGATTAGTTAGGTGAAGGGAATAGTCTCTGAAGGTGAAAGGTAACGCGAAAAAAGGCAGGGATGTATCCAGCGGAAAACTCGAACTCAAAAATTCTACAACAAATACGCCAATAGGGATACAGCCAATGTTAGGAAAAGAACGTGTGGTATATTTGTGAGCATGGTATTGGCCCCGGATCCGGGTTGGAGAGTTGGACTGTAACTCAGATGTCAACACGACACTTTATATAAAGGAAGACGACGAACGATAGCCCTGCATTGTCCGAATAGGAGGGGCACAAATCGTCATCAGTATCCTGTGTCACCACAAGCCGCGATTAGTATGAATACTGTGGAATGGAATGAATAGTACCGGGTTATTTGGACAACAGGAGGTGTAACCCAAATCTGAAACGCTTCCAAGAGCGGTTTGGTTGGTATATCCCTCCCATTCCTGGCACGAGACCGCTTGGTAACTGACATTCCAGACACCAAAGTCCTGTTTTTGCCCAATTCATTATCTCCCTTTGTATGTTGGTCGTTCAAACTTACGGTGAAGCCTGCACAAACACATGTTCAGTCACCTATAACCATTTGTTCTGATGAGCAAGACACACCATAGAGGGCAACGTCAGATGGGAAGAAGTCACTTGGGATTGAAGTAGACGGCCAGGCAAGATCAAAGTTGAGATCCGCGCCGCCGCTAGTTCAACCGTCACTTCAACACACTCCTCGAACACAACGTCGTCCACTCACGCGTTTGGCCCAGCCGTCGTGGCATTGCACCACCCCTTCGTGGAAAGCGGACAGAGATCGGTGATTTTGACGACGACGGAGTTGGTCACGTTGGGATAGAAAGGCGGATTCGAGGTGAAAGCATTCAGGAGAGTCAGATTGAAGCATTGGCCACATGCGGGGCCATACGAGGTGCTGCTCCCATACGACATCTGGCTCATAGCGGCAGTGGGATAATATGTGCTGTTCGGGGTACATCCGCACGCAGCGATGAACCCTGTAGGAAGGGTGTAGTATGTCATGGTTGCATGTCCACTGGGTGGGTATTGGATCCATTCTGAGGCCTGAATTGCAGGGAGAAAGGACAGGAAGACGAAAAAAGAGAGAATCCGCGAGTAAATACTCGGGAGGTACAAAGCCCACGACATTTTTTCCTCGATGGCTCAGGAAGACATACAGACGTCGAGCGGGGCGTGGATGGAGAGGGAGAGGGGCGACGGCGGCGAAACAGAGACCTTGCCTCGCATACGGGCCTGAGTGAACGATGTGATGATGTAATTACGAGGTCATGCTGATTTACGTCCTCGATCACACTCGCGACGCTTTAATCCCGCCAGCCATCATGACTCCACTCCAACGATGTTCTGCTCAACTTCCTTACTAACCAAAAAAGTGCGCATAAAGTTAGCTTGAGAATTGACAATGATAATATTAGGTGACTCGAAGTTTTGAATTTTGCTGACTCCACTTTTAAGTTTTAGTCATCCACAATTGGCAGGTACTGCCTCCCATCGAAATCCTGCTTATGGTATCACTTCCTGTGTTGTTTAATCTTGGGCCATCGACGGTCAGCACGTACGGAAGGACTGGTCTTTCCAGCGCGAGATGACATTACCATCGCCTCGATCGTACACGCATGCATGGCGAGATGCCGTATTGATACTCTGATGATGAAGCACATCCTGCAGAACAAGTCATCATCGGCTCCGACACCCACCGTGCGTGGCGGGACGGTCTCTGAAGTACTAGCCAGGTCCAGTATAAAATGCGCTTTGACCGTCGTGATTCAATGCAAGTTCAAATCATCCCACTGATTCCTCTGATAACTGTCACTAATGGCCCCCATCACCAACAAGCGCATCATCCTCAAGGAATACCCGACGGGTGAGCACGATATAGGCAATTGACGCGGAAACATATATTGAACGTATCGTCATACCCATCCCTAGCTTTGCCTGTGCCCGGCCAGACAACGATACTTGATGCTAGTCAGACAATTGACCTAGACAACGTCCCTTTGAATGGAGGTGTCTTGGTCAAAACCCTCGTGTTGTCCTTGGAGCCCTATCTACTGGCCGGGATGAAACCTTCCATGCCTGTAAGTTTGTCTCTTCAGCGCATCATGTTCAAAGACAACCCAGCTTATATTTCGGCTCATGAACAGAATAGTTTTCAAATCGGACAATCGTAAGGGCTTTGTTCTGTAAACGCGCGCCATTTCACTGAGCCTGCATCCTTGTTTATAGAATCGGAGGTTATGGTATCGGGGTCGTCGTGCGTTCCGAGAACCAAGCTTTCCAGGTTGGAGATCATTTGCATGGATTTTACCGTGAGTTTTATTGACCACATGTTAGCCAACGTTCGTGCCAACTTTGATCTGTAGCGTTCCA
The DNA here is from genome assembly GCA_038093075.1 of Boletus patriciae. Taxonomy (NCBI): domain Eukaryota; kingdom Fungi; phylum Basidiomycota; class Agaricomycetes; order Boletales; family Boletaceae; genus Boletus; species Boletus patriciae. The sequence goes on from JBBPRK010000758.1 coordinate 8,620, forward strand.
GGAGTACTCGGTGCTACATGAGACTGAAGATTTCACGAAGATACACAACGAGTACAACCTCCCTTGGAGCGTCTTTCTGGGCATAGCTGGTTTGCCTGGTAAACTATTCGTCTCGGTCGTTGTTCTCAAGGCATGTGCTGACGGTATTCAAAGGCAAGACCGCATATTTTGGCTGGAAGGAGTATTCACGTGCGAAGAAGGTGAGGTTGCCCAGGATGTTTCCCACCGCGCTAACTCGCTCGCACAGGGAGAAGTGGCATTTGTCACTAGCGGGGCTGGTGCAGTCGGATCGTACGTGATTTTTCCATGATATCTACGGGTGCATAGATTGAGGGAGACATTCACAGCCTCGTGATCCAGCTCGCGAAGCAGGATGGTTTGAAAGTCATCGCATCGGCTGGTTCAGATGACAAAGTCCAATTCTTGAAAGAACTCGGTGCTGATGTGGCATTCAATTACAAGACAACACGGACGTCGGAGATTTTGGAAAAGGAAGGCCCCATTGACGTGTATGTCCCACCGTCGAAACGCTCTACAGTGTATTCTGACTGAAGGTGCAGCTACTGGGACAACGTGGGTGGTGAAACTCTGGAAGCTGCGCTGAACGCAGCTGCGACACACGCCAGATTCATCGTCAGTCTGGTCACCACCATTTTTAATCCATGCGCACTCACGTCTAATAGGAGTGTGGGATGATCGCTAGCTATGGCGGCTCGGTCAAACCAATTCCGGTCAGTCCTCGTTCATCTTACAAATCGAGCGTAACTCAAAGATCCTGAACGTGATAGAACTTGATCCACATAATTCCAAAGGAAATCTCGATCAATGGTTTCGTTACCTCCACCCTCTCTCCAAAGTATTTAGCGACTTTCGAACGTGAAGTGCCCGCTCTGATCGCATCGAAAGAGTTGACGTACAGGGAGGATGTCACAAGGGGATTGGAGAATGCTGAGGTGGCATTTGATAACTTCTTCAAGGGTGCGTTTATTGGAAAGAGTGTGGTTGTAGTGGCAGACGAGTAGGTCGGTGTTGCAGTAAACCTCTTGTAATGTGTATATTTGCTTTCGTCGGACCACTGATATTTAATCCGTCTACGAAGTAGCGTTAGTTATAGCGCATATGTCAATGATACTGGAAGGCTTCTACCTTATCGAAGCACCGAGCTGGAAGCGGTTGCCACTTACGCCCATACGGTGATTGGAGGGTATAAACACCTCGCCCAGGACGGGCGATATATCTGATCGATCTACATCCATCGTCGTGACAGCCGCTGAACTCCCTATACTCTGGAATGCCTATAACCGACGAATACGCTGCTCGCACAGCTTGCAGAGATCATACATCGATCAATACACAACCCCTCAGAGGATCTCTGAGAGGGGAGTTCTATAGTCAGTGCGAAAAAGCAAGGATGAATTACCAATGCAGGTACAGTCATACTATATTCAATGTCAATCGAGTGTACAAGATAGTGAGTACACTCCTTGCCTGCTTTCGGGCAGAGTTTGAATTCGATGGGTTCCAAGGGAAACCGCGACGGGCGGAAGTCCATGGTTGTTGGTCTTGACTATGGCTTTGGGTTTGAGAGAGATGGGGGTCACGAAGGATGGGATAGCGGTTGGGACGTGAGAGTACCCAAGGGATCTGGGTATCCCGCACCAAAGAATGTCGGCCATGCCAGAGTCTGTAAACTTCCCAAGGCGTTGCTACTGGAAGAAGCACGCACAGGATTGAAAACGGCGGGCGATCCTCTTGTAAGGCTGCTTCGGTGGGAAACAAACAAAGCAGGACTGATTTTTTCTTGCTAGACACCATACGCAAAGGTCCAAAGTCTCAGTCAAGCTCACCACGGGCTGAACGCGTGTCAGAGACCGGATTGCAAGTTCGATCACGACTTGGTCGACAGCACACGGATTGAGAAGCTTGCGCGGTGGACTCCGGGGGGTACAGACAACTATGATGCGCTGACGGTCGAGTGCCGTGTGTTGGAGGGACGGACGACGTGGAAGATCATTCTGAAGGAAGCTGCCTTCGCGGAATTGAAAGGAACGGATCCAATTTCACGCTGGGTCCCTTCGCGACTGTACAGCTATGAGAGTGCGGAACTGTTGGACGTGGTGAGGCACATGGAAGCTGTTGTTGGGCTTGCTACTACTTAAGTGCTGGTATAATGTGCGACCACAGGGACCATGGCTTGGGTTCCGTTGGAACTGCTCAGTAGGTTAGTGACACCCATGTAACACTGCGTCTTGGCCAGAGTACCTGGACCAAGCCTAGTATCTTTCCACATCCTCACTTCCAGTGTCTCATCTGAGAGAATGCTGAGGTGGCATAATTCCCTCAATGGTGCATTTATTGGAAAGAACGTGGCTATGGTGGCCGACGAGTAGATCAGTGTTGCGGCGGTGTCACAGTAAACCTCTTGTGATGTGTATACCTGCTTTCGCCACTTCTGTCTACCAAGTAGCGTTGGTCACTAGTGGCATATGTCAATGGGTATACTGGGATGTGGCCAAGGGGGTCATGGAGATGCTAGAGAAGGACTGGCGGACGTGGTGTTCGTTGCAGAACAAGGTGATCAACGTTGATGACAGCATCGGTATGAAGGCCAGAGTAGAAGAGACCCTGAACTCGACGGTACTCGGAGTGGAGAGCAGCAAAGATGTCAATCGACGATCTTTAAAAGTATGTGGTTGTAGACGAGCTTGTAAAATGTCCTCTGGCGTGTCGGCGACGATAGACTGTCCATGACTAAGGCATATGTTTTGCGTAACTGTAGTGTTGCCCTATGCCTTTGGAGGACGAGGAAGTGAATTTGGCTAACTACGTTCATTCCAAAGGCTCTGGTACCTCTACAGTTTATCCTACCGCCCGAGCAGAATTACCTTCGGGCTTTCGGTTGGGGCAATAGGATAAGCCGGATACAACAGTCCAGGCGACAACATTGATGTCGGAGATTCGTCAGCGATCCACGACGTGTGCCAACGCACCCGACATCCGAGCTACCTCGCAACAAGTGTATGGCGGGCGAGGGAGAGGTCGGGAGAGGGAAGACTAGTTTTTGTGGACAAAGTGACGAATTCGGGGAATCGTCCATCTTCACTCCATTCCTCGCGGGCTAATTTGGACTAAATGCGCACGACAGGTGTGGTAGATCCTATTGACAGAAATTTGGAAGTGCAAGAGGGAAAAATCCTGCATGCGTACCTGCACAGGCTGACCACAAAAAGGTCATCGAAACGGCGGTGAACGTTAGTGTTCATTGATACGCATGTTCCCGAGATGATGAATTTTGTTGCCCGCAAAGCCCGGAATGATGTCGAGATCGGTGAACATGGACGGGATCGGTACACCAGAAGAATGGAGACGCTGTGGGGCGTCTTGAGTTGGCAGAAGCAAGGATCGTCCACTTTCAAGTTCTTCAATATTGTGTTGATTGCTTCTGGAACGATGTGGCTCCATGGGCATCGCGTCGTCGGCCGCCAGCGTGAACTTGACCTCTGCCATTGCCATCGAGGGTCAAGCGCATATGATGGGCGGACAGCCTGGGTTATCAGGCTGAGCTACCAACCCAGCGTTTGCTGTGTTATCCGTATCGGGGTTTGCCATTGATACGGATGGCACTGCCCTTAAAGAAATTGACTTGCGCTTACACCAAGTCTTTACTCAGGCTATAGAGCCTTGGACAACGGTTGCACAGGCAACACTCACCCTGTCAGGCACCGTTGGGACTCGTGTGAACAACCTTTTTCGCGTTTTCGTTCTTACGATCAGATCATCTTCCTGCGTTGTCTAACTGCACTTTTTGTGGCAAGGATGATGCAAGGACTCCCAGTATGTCCATGCTCGAGCTGGGGAACAGGTTTGGACCGTTTGTCGCGAGCGTGTCCAACCTTGTACGTGACGATAAGGTAGACTTCTAGTGCCTAGCACTCTTTTTTTGGGTCAATTCTGATTATCAAGGGCTTTTCGTGGAATCTCTCAGCCCTTCAGATCTCAGATCTCGCAATACAATTGCATCACGTCATTGTGCTCAACCAGGTCCAGTTAGTTCATACTAACATCGTGACCCAAGAGAGCCGAGGAGACGTCGTGTGATATAAAGTCCACCGGGTTGATTTGTTCAAGTTTCCTGGGACCATGACCACATCATCCACCTTCATAAATTCTTTTTATATTGGGATCAACATAGAGAGCATCCTGTATGGTGAGTCACTCCTGACGCGTATCATGAGGTGCGCAGAGTCACAGACTCACCGGTCCGCTCGTACAGGCATTGAGTTACTCCTCTACTTCAAGACCATACGTACCATCGTCTTGCTGAGCAACAGAGGAACGCATAAGAAATCCAATTTATTTTATGCGTTCTTCAGCAGTATGATGGTGTTCTTGACCACGGTCTGGATAGCCACCCAAGCATCATTCGGCCAAAATATGTGGTTGCTGGATGCTGACTTCCCAGGGGGTCCTGATGCGTACTGGAAGGTGAACATTGGGGTTTGGTATATGGGTTGGGCGACGATCGCGGTCATTGTCCTGCAACTCATGACTGACGCCCTCATGGTGAGAGGTGCATGAGGATGCCAGAATGTATGCTCACTTGGTTGGTTCCAGATCCACCGCTGTCGGATTATATGGAATAGCTATCGCGCCATCGTCGTACCCATCATTTTGTGGCTAGCTACCCTCAGTGAGCATCGCCCGTACACTACTCCCTGTAGTTGCTTCATTCCATGTCCTCTTAGCATTGGGAGTGCTGGTCGCATGGGTCACCAGTGCACCAGGCAGCGACTTTGTCACCGGCATCGCTGGACAATTAACTCTCGCATATTGGTCCGTTTCGGTGTTCCTGAACACGACCTTAACGTGCATGATATGTTACCGTGTGCTGCAGCATGGCAGGAAGGTCCAGGAACACCTTGGGCACGAATACGCGTCTTTATATTTCACTGTTGTCACGATCATCGTCGAATCTGTGCTTCCATACACGCTCTCTGGCATTGCCGTTTTGGTGGCGTCGGGGGTGGGGAGTCCGACTTCGCCGACGTTCATCTGCGTGTATGTTTTGATGATGGTGCGTGGTTTTGCCATGTCTCATGCTAATGGTGTGGCTAAGCTGAGCGCGACATATCGTAGTGCATATCACCGCAGATGCTGATCCTCCGAGTAATGGCGGGGGAAGCATGGGGTGACGATACGCCGGGCTCGACAATCAGGTTCAGTCCTGGCAGTGAGGACATGTCTGGGTCGCAATGGTTCGACAGCAGGGCGAGAGTCCATCTACAGACATTGTCGAACGTGCACCCTCCAGCCTCGGACAGATGCTGCAAGGTGAGAATCTCAGAGGTGTAGTCAGCTTGATGTGGACGACTGTGTATACATGCGGACCATGGACCGTGTTCTTCTAAACAACACGGAAGCTAGTTGTGATATGTAAAACTAGGTAGTCTATAGATTGTACTCAAAGAACGATTATTTTCGCCACCGCATATGCCACCAGCAGATCCACAGGAGCGACGATACTGGGTGTATTGCATTCATCGCAGCCAGCGGATTCATCAGTCTCTTTCTGGAGCACCATGACACACAAGCTTGAAGCAGATCAATCGGGTCTGTTATCAACACGGATGAAGTTACCAGTGCGTCCATGGCCATCTCGTCAAACCATGATCTTGCATCCAGCTAAGCACCTATCGTGCTCTTGGGGGAGATACGAGCCATTGTCACTCTATTGAGAGAGTATGATTAGACACAAATACTGAAACAGTGCAAAGTGGGAGGAATCCCAGCCGTCGATCAATGAATGCTAGTAGGTGCCTACGACCAAAATGACTATCTTCTGATCCCGAAGTATTAGGTCTAGGGGAGACTATCAAGAAGAGGTCGCCACTTACGCCCACACGGTGATTGGGGGATATAAGTCGCCCAAGACGCGTGATATATCTGATCGATCTACATCCATCGTCGTGGCAGCCACTGAACTCCCTATACTCTGGAATGCCTATAAGTGACGAATACGCCGCTCGCACGGCCTGCAGAGATCATACATCGATCAACACACAACCTCTCAGAGGATCTCTGAGAGGGGAGTTCTATAGCCAGTGCGAAAAAGCGAGGATGGAAAACGGATGCAAGTATAGTCATACCATTTTCAATGTCAATCGAGTGTACAAGATAGTGAGTACGCTCCTTGTCTTCTTTCGAGAAAGAGTATAAACCGGTGCGTCCCAAGGGAAACCGTGACGGACGGAAGTCCTACGTTGTTGGTCTTGACTATGGCTATGGGTTTGAGAGGTACGGGGGTTACGAAGGATGGTATGGCGGCTGGGACGTCAGAGTACCCGACGGATCTGGGTATCCCGCTTCAAAGAATGTCGGCCACGCCAGAGTCTACAATCTCCCCAAGGCGTTGCTACTGGAAGAAGCACGCACGGGATTGAAAACGGCGGGCGACGCTCTCGTGAGATTGATTTGTTAAGAAACAGACATGCGCGGCTGATTTCTTTTTTGCTAGACACAATATGCAAAAGTCCAAAGTCTCTGTCAGGCTCACCACGGGCTGAATGCGTGCCAGAGACCGGACTGCAAGTTCGATCATGACTTGGTCGACAGCGCACGAATTGAGAAGCTTGCGCGGTGGGTGCCGCACGGTACAAACGACTATGATGCGCTGACGGTCGAGTGTCGTGTGGTGGAGGGGCAGACGACGTGGAAGATCATTTTGAAGGAGGCTGCCTTCGCGGGGTTGAAAGCGACAGATCCAATCGCGCGCCGGATCCCGTCGAGACCGTACAGCTATGAGAGTGCGGAACTGTTGGACGTGGTGAGGCACATGGAAGGGGTTGTTGGGCTTGCTATTGCTTGAATACCAAACCATGTCATTAGTACTAGTGCTCAAGGTCTGGAACTAAAATCTGAGGTAATGCTGTGACGTATATGCTAGCCACCCAATCCACCTGCTGAGTTATATGGTAGACGCGTGGCATGGCCTCAACTTCCGCTCTGTTCATGTGTGTTCCCGGCTCGCAACCCTGTCTATCGCATTCCTGACAAGCCCGATGAGCTCCTCTTCCGTACCCACTATGGCCTCTACGCGACGTTCACGCGACAAGATGTCACCGAACACCGTCTCGGGATCAAACGAAGAGTGGGCTCTCTGGACAGCCTCGGCAAACTTGGCGGGGTGGGCGGTAGAAAGGACGACTTGAACGGTAGCGGCGGAGCTATGACAGGCATACATCGAGTCCAGCGCGCAATATCGAACAAATCGCAAGACGTACTTGGATTTCGCAAACACCTCGGCGGCATGTAACCCCACGGCAGTATGCGGGTCGGCAAGGTATGACTTGGTCTCGTGGTATTTTAGGATGGTGGCGATCGTCTGAGGTCAATGGGTTAACTCGCTGCATATCCGGGTCTACATTGAAACCCACCTGCTCATCGTTCGCCTTGTCTGCGACAAAGTCTCTCCGTGCACCCTCAAGCACCGCCGATAGATCGACGGCCCCTCTATTCTTGATCGCAGCCATCCAATCGCGTACCTGGATACACGCAGCTGCACGCTTCGATGTCTCGTCGTTCTGTGCTGCGCTTTCGTAAGCAAGGGACCAGAGCAACCGTTCAAAGTTGCTTGACACTGCAATGTCCATGGCAGGACTAAAAGTTGCGTAGACCCCGCCCGCTACAGGGCCGGCACCTGGATCAACTTTTTGGTATGACCCACTCTTCCAGAATCGGGCGAGAATGTCGTTTGAATTTGTCGCAACGCCAAGTTTGCCCATAGGCAGGCCCATACGTTTCGCGTAGTAGCCTGCGAGGACGTCACCAAAGTTTCCCGTAGGCACGACAAATTGGATCTCGGAACGGTCGACGTCGACGTCGGGGTTGTTGAGGAGCTGAAAGTAGGCGGAAAAATAGTAGACAATCTGGACGAGAATACGAGCCCAGTTGATGGAGTTTACTGCTCCCAGGTGATGTTTCTCGTTAAACTGCTTGTCCGCCAAGAGGGATTTGAGGACATCCTGTGGGATGGGTTATACCATATTTTTCAGTGCAGAAAGATGGGAGCTGCGCTTACCTGGCAATTGTCAAATGTCCCGCTGACAGACAAGTTATGGACGTTCTCGTCGAGGACGGTCGTCATCTGAGCTTCCTGGATCGGCGAGACTCGACCCTGAGGAAAGAGAATGAAGACGGATATATTGGCTTTGTTGCGCAGGCCGTAGATAGCGGCACTCCCCGTGTCACCACTGGTGGCACCAACAACAGTGAGCTTCTCGGGAGGCTCTTCGGGAGCTTTTCGGGAATTGCGTCTATTGAGAAAGTATTCGAAGAGGTTCCCGACAAGCTGGAGTGCAAGGTCTTTGAATGCGTAAGTGGGTCCATGGAACAGTTCGAGGATGTATGTTTTAGGATCGAGTTGGACAAGGGGTGTAATAGATGGATCGCGAAACGCGGACGGGCCCACGGTGTACGTCCTGTTGACGAGCCGAACAAGATCGGCTGGGGGAAGCTCATCGGGAGAGATGAAAATTGAGAGAATGTTGACAGCGAGTTGTTGGTAAGACAGATGGGCCCACTCAGATCGCCAGTTTTCAGGGAGGCTTGGGATATCTTTTGGAATGTAGAGCCCGCCGTCTGGGGCGAGGCCAGCAAGGACAACCTATCCCGAGTGGTGAAGTCGGCACAGAGGGTAGCAGACGGTATGACTTACGTCCTCGAAGGACTGCTCGCCTGGGTGTCCGCGGGTGGAAAAGTACTTCATCGCCGTCGTCCTGCTCGACGCGAGGAACGAGTTGGGGTCGAGTCGGTGCCGATCCGAGTTATCATCCTCCCAGATCCCTTTTCGGCCGATACAGAAATCTCTTTTTTTAATATTATTGTCAGGGCTGTGGTGGACTCACTGGTAACGGTCCGGTGACTCGAAACTGGGCTGCTACGTTAGCGACATCGGGTAACACTGTGTCTTGGTCATAGTATTACCCGGACCAAGCCTAATATTTCTACATCCTTACTTTGGTCTGTCATTTGAGCTTCGTCACAATGGGCTCGACAGAACAGCACAACTTCTCCGGAGCACTTGCGACGTGGAAAGGTGCGCGCGTACCCCATCCAAGCTACAACACCCCGCTCATGTCGCATTCCTTTGTTCCCTGTCCATGAACATTCTGTGACCTTCTCGTCCCAAAATCTCTTCGTGTTGCGCCCTTCTTTCATCTACACGCCGGCATGGCTACTGGGATGCTTCAACTGGGCCAGGCGTAAACCTCCACGAGCTCCAAAAGACGCTCGATGCACAGGGCATCGAGATCGTCGAGAACCAGAAGGAGAATGTGCTCAGTCGCAAGGGGTTGGCCGAGCGCACAAAAGGTACCCTTCACTTCGTCCTAGTGTATATACCTCGCCACA
>JBBPRK010000759.1:0-18023 GCA_038093075.1 Boletus patriciae
CTCAGGACGGCATCGAATATGTCCAGATTTTCGAGGTAGGTCGCTCTCTTACCCTCAGCGAGCGCGTCGGTTGATCACCGGACGATCAGAACAAGGGTGCGATGATGGGTTGTTCCAATCCACATCCCCACAGTCAAGTCTGGTCCACCTCTATACTTCCTACTCTCCCAGCCAAGGAGCTGAGCAATCTGCGCAGCTACGCACAGTCCTCTGCAGCAACAACTCATGGGCCAAAGGGGTACCAGAACAAACCGTGTCTCTTGTGCGAATACGTCACCTATGAGCGTACGGCAAGTGAACGCATCGTGGTCGAGAACGAACATTTTGTCGCTCTGGTGCCGTGGTGGGCTTACTGGCCGTTTGAAGTACTGGGTAAAGGCACTCTCCGCTCGGGTTCATTTCGAGAGCTCACCCAGCGCTGCGCCAGTGCTACCATACAAGAGGCATATACCCTCCTTGTCGCATTTTACCCCAGAAGAGACCCGCGCGCTCGCAGAGATCATATCCCAGGTCACGATCCGCTACGACAATCTCTTCTCCTGCTCTTTTGCCTACGCCATGGGCATCCACCAGCGGCCCCTCCCGTCTAAGCGTGTCGATGGAGCACTGGTGGAGGACGAGGATGATATTGCACATTTCCACGTCCATTTCGAGCCCCCGTTGCTGAGGAGCGCGACAGTGCGCAAATTTTTAGCTGGGTACGTCGTGTCTCTGTTTGCTCCGGATGATGGTTGATGGTGTCCGGATAGATACGAAGTCATGGCGGAACCCCAGCGTGATCTCACGGCGGAACAAGCTGCACAGCGGCTGAGGGCCTGCTCGTCTGTGCATTACTCGCAAAGTGTAGTGTAAACTAGCCAACTTTTATTTGAGACAAATACGAGACAACACTGCGAGAAAAAGTTGTTGAGATAGCCTGCGAGTGTGGACAACGTTCATGATGGCCAAGTCAGAGCTCGTCGACGCGCATGTGTCGGTCAAACAGTGCAAACGCGCCATCGACGCGCTGCACGGATACGCCACCAAGCTCGAGGGAAAGCGCGCCGAGACCGAGCTCTTGCCGGGCAGGGAGCAACACATATGGCTTCAGATCACCGTCAAGACCATGCATCCAGAACGAAAACTCACGCCGTTTCGAATGTACGTCGTCTGTCGCCTTACCGGATGGCCGCTCACGGTCCGCTCAGTCCTCTAAAATACCCACTCGTCGATCCCCGGACGTCGGGCGTATGTCTGATTACCAAAGACCCCCAACGGCAATACAAGGATCTTCTCGAACGACATTCCATCAAGTTTATATCCAGAGTCGTCGGGGTGGAGAAACTCAAGGGAAAATTCAAGGGGTTCGAGGCACGCCGACTACTGCTCAAGGAAAACGCCCTATTTCTCGCGGACGAGCGGGTGATACCCCTCCTTCCGCGGCTGCTCGGCTCGAAATGGTTCGACGCTAAAAAGTATGTGGGGTTTTCCTTGGTGATGCGATATGCACGCAAGTTGATCTGTCGACTAGACAGCCCATCCCTGTCTGTCTGACGCGCAAGGATCTCAAGGGCGAGCTCGAGCGGGCGATCGAGTCGTCTTATATGCACCAAAATAAAGGGACATGCACGTACGTGCTCCGATTTACCGCATGCTTGCGACTTACGCCCTCGTCCAGATCGGTCAAGGTAGCATTGCTATCGCATACGCCGAAACAAATACAGGTCAACCTCGAGACGGCACTCCCGGCCATCGTCAGTCATATCAAGGGTGGTTGGGATAACATTCAGACTCTGCACATCAAAACGAGTACGAGCATCAGTTTACCGATATGGACGTGTGATCTTGGGAGCGAGGAAGGTGGACGGTGGGATGGATTGGTTGCAGAAGCTGAAGCAGAGGCGGCGTCAGAAAACAGTGAGGAAGAGGAGGAAGAGACAGAAACCAGTGATGAGGAAGAGGAAGAAGAGGCAGAGGCAGAAAACAGTGAGGAGGAGGAGGAGAAAGAGGAGAAAGAAGAACCCGTCAAACCCAACAAGGCTGTGGGGAGCAAACGGGAGTTGGAGGACAAAACCGCGCAGCCAAAGAAACGAGCAAGGAGATAGTTAGTATGTAGAACTAGTCTCTGACCTTGAATGGCATCCATCCTCGGCAGACTTGTCGGAATTAGACAAATACGATCCAGAATCCACATCATGCCCGACCCCAAGGTCCTCTCAACCGAACCCCTCGAGAATGCACACTCAAAGTGCGTCGTCTTCGCGCCAGGGCGCAACTAACATGGACCACGCCTAGGTTCGTCGCGTTGACCAGGATCCACTACCAAGACCAGGACGGCATAAAGGTACGCTCGGTTTCGTGCAGTCCTCTCGCAGCTCGTCAACGGACACACTGACGGACAGCGCGTCTGGGAATGCGCCGAACGCAAAGTCGTACAAGGACACACCGGAAAGGACGGTCTGTCGCCCCCTCTCTCGCCGGGGCGCGTTCGTGACCTAAACCTCCCCCCCTATAGCCGTAGCCATTTTCGCCATTCTCAAGTCCAAGACGAACGCCTTTCCGCTGTCGACCGTCATCGTCGAACAATACCGTCCGCCGCTCGATAAACACGTCATAGGCACGCCCCGGTCCTCTCGCCCTCTTTCCTCTCGTCTCACATTCGCGTCTCTTTCCCCCCTTTCCCCCCACGCGTCCGACAGAGTTTCCAGCCGGTTCGTAACTCGTCGTTCCCTCCACCCCTCGCGCGTGACCCACCGGTCCCCAGGTTTGCTCAACGTAGCGACGACCATGGGCGGCCCCGACGAAGACGCGCGGGTTGCGGCCCTGCGCGAGTTGGAGGAAGAAACGGGGTACAAGGCGACGCTCCAAGACGTCGTCGACTGTACGCCTACCATCGCATGCGACCCAGGTGCGCAACGCAGATAACGTTCAAAGGCGTATCATACACGTGTCAAACGTTCGTACGCAGGTATGACGACGGCGAAGATGAAGCTTGTCGTGGTCAAGGTGGAACTCGCGGATGAAATGGAGTATCCGCCCGCCAGTCCGGATCCGGGGGAACATATCGTCGTCAGGGTGGTCGAACTGGCCCAGCTGAAGCGCGTGTTGCAAGGTGCGTGTCTTTCGGTTCGTGCGTCGCGGTGCGAATGATGTGTTCTGCTTCATCGTACCTCAAGACTACAACAAAAAGGTATGCGAGATGCTATGTGCTCAGAACGTGTGCTTGACGTACAATCAGGGTTTTATTGTAGACGCTAGGCTGTCTCACTTTGCATCGGGATATGAGATTGCGGAGCATGTCAGAAACGGACGCATCTAGCACCCGAAGTAATGTACGAAGATGTAAGTTTACGCAGCATTAATGATGTGCCTTTTTCGCCCTCTCGATGTGTGCTCTCAGCTTTTGCTGCTTCTCCCTCAGTGACGCCTTCTTCTTGCCCCTGACAGCGCCACTACTGAGTATCATCATGATCGGCTTGTTCCTTGCCTTTTCTCTATTCGTCGAACTGCTCGGTGTCTCTTTCTTCTTCTTTCCCTTGAGCGAACCATACTTTTCACGACCCTCGCGGCCTTTTTCGATGGATGCAATACGCTCTGCATAGTCGGCCTTGGCCTTTTTGCGAGGGCCCAAGATGTCGTTTTCGGATATGAATGCGTCCGCGGAGCCGTCGCCAGCGGCGGCCTTTTGAGAGGCTTCAAGGGCAGCGAGTTTGCGCTTAGCCTTGGAGCCGCCGCCGCTTTCGACTGCCTCTGTCGCGGCTTTTATACGGAGATCGTTGAGCAGGGCGAAATCGGCGGGCGTCAAAATCTGTCCTAGACTTCAACGCCGGTGGCAATGACCACAAGAAGAGAGACTCTACCTTGGTAGTAGCCAAGGTCGATATCCGGGTATCCTTGTCCGTCTCGTCGACGTCTTTCGCCTTGTCTTTGGGTCGAGCCTCCTTTTCGTCCTCGCTATCCGAGACCTCGACATCTTCGCCGTCGGAGCTGACGTCGATCCACCCTTCTGCATCCGATTCCGACGAGTCTGTCTCGACGTCCCAATTTTCCCAAGCTGCCCCGTCATCCTCCTCCATCTCGCCCGTCTCGTCTTTGCGGAGTTTTTCGAGGTGATCTTCCAGGAGCTGTGCAAGGTCGTCGCACGTTCAGAAGGGTAAGAATAGCAAGTACACGTACAGAGAGACCCTCGATGTCCACGGCTGCGTCCGCCGAGTGCCCGAATGGCAACGGTTGTCGGCCACTGCTGATCCCAATACTCGCGTCCTTGCCCTAAAAAACCATGAGCACGTACCACGCGAAAGCGAAAAAGGGGACCCAACCCTCTCCCGCCGTTTCAACATGCCTGGGTTGACCTCTCGATAGAGCTGCAAGATGCCCCGGGCAGCGGCGGTGACGGCCTTGTCCCTGCTCTTCCTGTAGTCGACCAAGTCCCCGAGGAGGTCTTCCTCCATGGCCCATGGCTGCCGCCGACACACTTCTCGGATGGCATTGATGCCTGCGGCGATGACTTCACTGCCAACACCGGGATGAACGAACTCTGCGGCGAGTTTCTTGACGACGGGGGTGAGCACGTCTGGCGGAGTAAGGTCGTGTACGCTCTGTGCGAGTGCGACGAGGATAGCAGGTACGCGGAGTTGATGATAGGTGAGGTATTTGAGGATGTAGGTGTAGAAAGGGAGAACGGAGAGCTTGTGAGAGCCCATGACACGAGAGAGGAGCTGCATGAGGAGGATCTTGTGGTCGAGGGAAAAGCGCTTGTCGTACCGGCTGAGGTTGTCGTAGAGTTTCTCGGCAAAGGACTGGGGGTCGTTGAGGAGCTGGAGGGCAGGGAAGTTGGGGGTGGACTCGGACGGCTTGTACTTTTTCTATGGACGGTGCACGTTGTGGAAGGGCAAACGGGGATACTTGCTGAACGTACCTTTTTGGCGGCGTTGAGTTGCTTTTGTAGTTTTTTGTCGGCACTTCGGGATTTCTTGTTGATCTCGCGACGGTGATGGAGTGCTCTGACATCCACATCCTGTGGCAATTGAGAGGACGTAGAGATCGGAGAGATGCTACTTGCCTGGTCTGATTCGTCGTCACTGTCCTGCTCGTCTTGGTCGCCGCCGAGGAAAAAGTAGAGAGATGCGGTCTGTACTTTGGTGACGGGATGGAAGCAGGCGAGGGCGACGATGGAGACGGACTTGGCGTCCGTCCATGTCTGCTTTCGCCAGAGCTCCTTTGTGAGAATGACGGCCCACATGGCATCGTCGCTGTTGGGCGCGGCTGGTGTGGTTGCGCGGAGCTTGCCCTTGTCGCCGAGGACGTCTGCGTCCATGCCGCGTTCGACCATGGCGAAGAGCATGGCCTGCACGGCGCGGTTGAGCTTGTGGTTCTTGGTGCGGAGATTGGCCGTGCGGATGTCGGAGAGGATGGTCTTCCGGATAAAGGCACGGAGGGACGAGGAGGTGGTGCGGGGGAGGAGGGGGAAGAGGGACCTGAGGAGACTGGCAGGATGGTCAGCGATGGCGGGGGGAGGAGAAAGGGGCGCACTCGATGGAGGTGATCACGTTTTTGTTGCGGAGCATGACGAGGGTGTGCAGGAGGGTCTTGCGCGTGTCTGGGGTGAGCGCGCCATAGTTTTCGCGGAGAAGAGCGGCGAGATGGGCGGGAAAGTCGGCTGTCTCTGCTGGATAGCAGACGGCGACCTGTGCGATGAAGGTGACGAGCTCTGCAAAGCGGGTCGCGCTGTCGTCTGGGCTGAGGAGGAAGAGCTGTCGGATGCTGTTGTAGTGGTTGTACTGCTGTAGAAACTCTTCCTTGTACCCCGCTGGATCGCGCTTGATCAGATTCTGGAGCTGCGGCAGATTTGCGGTGAGGAGTGCTCCCCGTCCCATCGTGGTCAAGCTTTGGTTGGCTTAGTCATTACATGTACTCTATGTACTCTCCGTCGTCGTCGTCGTCGTCGTTGTCGTCGCAGTCGCCGTCGGTGGTGGGGCAGCACTGCGACCCCGACCGCGAGCACGTCCCCGCGGTCCACCCCGCGGTCCCCCGCGTCCCCGTTTCGCGTCGCCGTCGCCGGTGGGCTTGCCTGAGTCCCATTCGCGACTCCCCATCTTGTCCATCTTTCTCCGCGCGTTCTGTTCCCGCGTCCGGTCGACCCCCTCCTGCACTTTCCGCGTCTGTGCCTGCCTGACGCGTTCCGCTTCCTGCGTCTTTCTGAACGCATCCTCGTCCGCCTTCACGTCCTAGTCCTCTCTTAGTGGCGGTTCGGGTGCAGGTCGTGTACTTACCTGACGTCGCTGCTTTATCTTTTCGTTCTGTTCCTTCATGCGCCCCATGAGCTCGACGAGCTCCTCCTCAGAGGGCTTCTCCTGCGTCCGGTCGTCAGTCGAGTACGCAGAGCAACAAGACAGCACCGACCCGCTGAGGCCCGCCCGTCTTGACGCGCTCTAGGTTGACATACGGTTTCTTCTTCTCTACCCTTGTCTCTTCCTCGGGCGTGTCCGCCCCTTCTTCTTCTGTCCTTGTCTCCTCCGTCGCCGTCTCCTTCTCAAAGTCGAGCCCGAGCGAGTTGGAGTCTGCCATCAAGCGGTGCATTCCCACGCACATCATCATCCATATATTAAATTCACACTGATCTGATCTTTGCACCTGCTCCCCACGTCGACCATGTCCCTCGCAAACAAGCTCTTCATCGACGATCCCCACTTCGCCGATGCCATCCCAGGCAGCCGCGTCCTCATTCGCGTCGACTTCAACGTCCCCATGAAAGACGACCCAGAAAAGGGTCGCCACATCACAAACCCTGCCGTGCGTCCCCGAGCGCCCGTAGATCCCCAGCTGAACCATCCACCCACAGCGCATCGTCGCCGCCATCCCCACCATCAACTTTGTCCTCGATAAAAGTATGTCCATCCCCCACCTCTCCCTCGCCCCCTGACACCCGATCCCAGAACCCAAGGCCGTCGTGCTCATGTCCCACCTCGGACGTCCAGACGGAAAACGCTCCGAGAAAGACTCCCTCAAACCCGTCGCAGCCGTTCTCTCCGAAAAGCTCGACAGACCCGTCGTCTTCCTCGACGATTGCGTCGGTCCCGATGTCGAGACCGCCGTCAATGCCGCCCAGGACGGCACCGTCATCCTCCTCGAAAACCTTCGCTTCCATGGCGCCGAAGAGGGAAAAGGCCCAGACAAGGTAAAGGTCCCAAAGGACGTCGTAGACAGCTTCAAGAAGGGGCTCACCGCACTTGGCGATCTCTACGTCAACGATGCCTTTGGCACTGCACACCGTGCTCACGCTAGCATGGTTGGCATCAACCTCCAGAAAAAGGCCGCCGGTCTCCTCATGAAGAAGGAGCTCGAGTACTTTGCAAAAGTCCTCGAGAGCCCCGATCGCCCCTTCCTTGCTATCCTTGGCGGTGCCAAGGTATCCGACAAGATCAAGCTCATCGAAAACTTGCTCGACAAGGTCAACGCCCTCATCATTTGTGGTGGCATGGCTTTCACCTTTGCAAAGATCCTCGACAAAGTCACCGTACGTAGAACCCACCGCTTTCTCCTACCGCTCATCTCAGATCATCGCAAAGATCGGAGACTCCCTTTTTGACAAGGACGGCTCGGAAAAGGTCGCTGCCCTCGTCGAAAAGGCAAAGACCAACAACGTCAAGCTCGTTTTCCCCGTCGACTATATCACCGCCGACAAGTTTGACAAGAACGCCAAGGTCTGTAACATTCCATCTTGTCGTGCCATCACTAACTCCCTTCGCGCAGACCGGCAGTGCCACCAAGGAGGAGGGTATCCCCGATGGCTGGATGGGTCTTGATGCTGGCCCAAAGAGCCGGGAGCTCTTCCGCGAGACCGTCTTGTCAGCCAAGACCATCTTGTGGAACGGGTGCGTGCGACACTGTACATGTCTAGATGCGCGAACCGATAACCCCCTCGCGTAGACCCCCTGGTGTGTTTGAATTCACCGCCTTTGCGGATGGATCAAAGTCTCTGCTCGGCGCGGCCATCGACGCCAAGAAGCAGGGTTCCACCGTCATCATCGGTGGAGGTGATACCGCAACTGTTGCGGCGCAGTACGAGGCCGAGGATAAGCTCAGTCACGTCAGCACTGGTGGTGGTGCGAGCCTCGAACTCCTCGAGGGCAAGGTGAGCTTTCCTTACTTCAAGATCTACGCGTGACTGAGTGTGTCAAGGCCTTGCCCGGTGTCGTCTTCCTGAGTGACAAGTCGAAATTGTAACTAGATAGACCCGTGAAATTATAGACAGGGGGAGCAGCGGAGAGCATGGCACTTGTATTATTGGAACCTGGTCGCTCCCTGAATAACCATATTCTGTTTTTATGGAACACTGCATTGTTTGTACGCGACAATGTCTGAGCCCGGCCCGTCGAACCAATCCGCTTCAGAACGTAGGTTCAGCTCGCCGCCATGGACTACGCGCTGAATATATCACGGCGCAGAGACTTCCAAGAAGCGCAACGCCGCCCAGCTCCAAGAAAGCGCAGATGCCACGGACGAATCCATGTCCAGCACTCGCAAAATCGCGAAAAGTGAGCACACAACGAAGCTCCCGCACGCTCATCGTAACCACCGCGGCCAGTCCACCCCTTTTTCTCCAAACCGAGCGCGTCCTCGGCTGGCGCCTTTCAATGGCTCAAACCCG
Organism: Boletus patriciae; assembly: GCA_038093075.1. Lineage (NCBI taxonomy): Eukaryota > Fungi > Basidiomycota > Agaricomycetes > Boletales > Boletaceae > Boletus > Boletus patriciae. The sequence goes on from JBBPRK010000759.1 coordinate 8,630, forward strand.
CGCTCGGTCCCAAACGCACGTGTCTGCACGGGATCCACCTCGTCCCGCCCGCCCGTCCCAACGTCGCCTTGTTTGACTTGGACGGGACGGTCATCAAGTCGAACCACAGGAACCGCGGCAAGGGCGCCGAGGCGTTGAAGTGGGAGTGGTGGCGACAGTCCGTGCCTGCAAAGCTCAAGGGGCTGCATCAAGACGGGTGCGTGCGCGATCACGGACGTTTCCTACCGAGGCCGCACTGACGCTCGTTCTGTCGCGATGTTGCATCCGTTTCAGATACGCGGTCGTGTTTATATCCAACCAGGCCCTCAAGGCAGGGCAGCTCGATGACTGGAAGAAAAAGATACCTCTCATTGCCAGCGCGGTATGCCATTTGTTTGCTCGTCGATTCCCGTCCCCTAACACGCGTGATACGCGCTCGATAGTTGCCAGACGTGCCGTTCCGCTTGTTTGCCGCGTGCGCCAAGGACCGGTATCGGAAACCGATGCCTGGCATGTGGTACGAGCTCGAACGCATCTTCAAGGAGCAACACGTCGACATCGGTATGTGCGTCCTCGACGTGTTGCCGGACGCGAATCTCTGAAGACACGTTGCTTTGATGCAGACAAGAAGGCTACATTTTTTGTCGGTGACGCCGCAGGGCGAGCAGACGACTTTGCGTCGACGGATCGAAAGTGGGCGATAAATATCGGCGTACCGTTTCATACGCCAGAGGTCAGCTCTGTTTCGCCTGGCAGTACTCGCGTTAAACCTGTCATCATGGTCAGGAATACTTTCTAGGTCTTCCGAAAGCTTCCTACAAGCTCCCCGGATTCCACATATCTAGTCTCCCACAAAGTCAGCTACACGTTCTCCTCGTTTTTCAAACTCTGACGTTCGTCGTTCTTTCAGCGACAGATCTCCTTTGCCCACCGACAGCGGAAATTATTCCTGCATCGTCCGAACTGGAACTCGTCCTGTTGACAGGCTTCCCTTGCCTCGGAAAATCATCCTTTTACCGCAGACACTTTGCGCCCGTTGGATATGTACACGTCAATCAGGATACCTTGGGAACGAGGCCCAAATGCTTAAAAGCTGCAGAGGAGGCCCTCAAGGCAGGCAAGAGCTGCGTGATCGGTACGCCTGTCGCTCTCCCCCTCTCCACGTGGGTATGAACGTCAAAGCCAGACAACACCAATCGGGATACCGCGACGAGAAAGTTTTATGTGGATCTAGCCAAGAAAGTTGGCGCGCGTGCGCGGTGCTTTTTCTTTGAAGGATCGATGGCTCTCGCATGGCACAACAACTTATATCGCGCATATAACCAGGCCCCATCAAATGGAACACAAGTGAGAATGTGTCATGCGTCTACGGTGGTTTGTTGCTGATTGTTCACCGTCCCGACCCAGAGAGATATCCTCCCTTACGTTGCCTTCGTCGGCTTTCGCGACAACTACCAAGAACCTCAGACGAGCGAAGGGTTCTCGGAAGTGACCAAGGTGAACTGGGTCTTCGAGGGTGACGAAGAGGCCAGGGAAAGGTGGAACATGTGGTTGCAGATCGACGGCAAGTAAGGCTCATCGTAACTGGTTGGATGGACGGACGGCGTACAGACGACGTGATCTATAACTGACGTACATGTATGCCACGATCTCTGACAAACAACGTCGGGAACGAACGAAAAGAGGCCCTTGCAAACGATATGAACAAAGTGCTTTGGTTCGAATATGCGTGTCTCTCAGGACTGGTTGTCCTCTTGCCTGAGTCCGCTCAAGTTCTTTGTCGCTCTGCAGGACAGCTGGGTGAGTCGACCATGGATGAAAAGAAGCAAGTCACTTACTCGACTGGAACGCCAAGCACATCGATCGCATCGATCCGCGTCTGGATGTCGTCGTCCTCGCTCTGATTCGATTCGACAAAGACCTAACCGAAGCGCATGTCAGCCGTCACACCACCCCGCTCACTGTACCGAACAAAAAAAAGCACACACGCACATGTAAACTATTCACGTGCGTGAACCGTACAAACCTGAGCGTCACCGGCCGTCCGTCCCGCACGTCCTCCTCGCGCAACGTCACCACCTGGGCAAACGCCGCGTCGTCGGTGCCCTCCACGTCCGCAAAGCTGATCGAGGGCTTGTTCACGAGCAACTTGAGCGTCTTGGGGCCGCGCTTGGGCTCTGTAGCGGATCGCAGGACGAGCGTGCGGATGCGCACCGCTTGGTTGAACTAGACATGTGTAGATGGGCGGGTCGAGTCTCGACGCGGGGACGTCAGCGTATGGCTTACGTGGATGTTTAAAAGCAGCTGGGCGTCTGCGCTGCTCTCGAGGTAGACATCGGGCGACGTGTTCAGTTTCTTGGTTGCAAAGATCGATTTGAGGTCGTGCACTCTCTCTTCGTTGAGACAGTTTATCTGAGGTGCGTCCAAGTGCTCCAAGAGTGAGATCTGTCCGAGAGAAAGTCAGTGAGCAGGCAAGATTGCATGGCGAAACCAGGTTCGAACGTCGTCTTTGGCTGCAGCCATGGTCGATGTGGAGTTCAGATCTCAGAGACAGTGATGTTGGATTTTGACCTCGAGAATCAATAGGAGGTATTTGCATTACTAATCAACAGGGTCAAGTTACCGTTCCGTCTCGGAAAGCATCGATAACAAGAATGCGAAAAACAATCCAAAGCAACTTGAACGACGACGTGAGTCACTGACCACGCTCGAAAGGAAACGTGCAGGTATTAGGATATCAACTCCCAATTAAAAAAACGAGGTCACAGTGATCTAAACCCCACCATCTTTCGACCTCTCCCGTGCTAAACAATCACACACTCATCCTTTGCTTGCTGGCGTGTGGGTCGCCCAACATTAGATCGTTTGTTGCCCATGCGTTTCATCTCTGTCAGTCGAGTCATCGCGCGTTTGTTCCCTTGCGCTGTGGCACAATCAGTCACCCGTATCAAACATACAAAGGATACAAATGCAAACACACCTGCCGCTCGCATGTACCACCGCTTCGCAAAATCGATATCTTGCTTGATACCAATACCAACTTCCGCATAATAACCTACCGCATACTCGGCCTTGCTCAAACCCTTGTTTGCAGCTTTTCGTGCCCATAAATATGCCTCCGAGTCGCTCTGTTTGAGAACACCTTCACTACCAGTTAGATACCATCCACTCAATGCAAGCTCCGCCTCCGAATAACCCTTCTCCGCTGCTTTGGTGTACCACGCTATGGATCTCTTCGGGTCCACAGGACACGTGAGGCTGCCATATTCGTAGCATTGTCCAAGTTTGAACTGTGATTGGATATAACCGAGATGTGCTGCTTGAGTATAGAGCTGCTTTGCATAAGCAGGATCGTGAACGACGAGCTGAGAGTTGGGCATCTCGTGAAGCATGGCAAGTTCGTGTAATGCATGAGGATTTTCCTCGTCTGCTTGTTCGGCTGCGCGCTTGAGCCAATTGATGGCTTCGCGGGGATTCTTCTGCTCGCCGAGCGAACCAAGCAAGAGGATCATTCCGAGTTTATACATTGCAGCTGTATCTCCGAGCGAAGCAGCCTTGCGATAAAAAGCAGCAGCTCGAGCGGGGTCTCGCCGCGTTCCCGCCCCGATCTCGTTACAGACAGCAACACGGTAAGCAGCCGGCGGATTGTTCTGCTTCGCAGCCTGCAGATACAAGTGATACGCCCGTTCGTGGTCTACCTGCAGACCAAGCATTCCTGTGCCATGACAGTTGGCGAGGAAAAACTGAGCCTCGTCGTACGGCTCATTTTGCGTCGCAAGTCTCCGGACGGTCTTCAATGACTCTTGGATGAGCAAATCCCTATACCTCTTCACCGCTCTCTGGTCTTTCGCATCAGCTCCGATCTTCTTGGCAGCCTCGATGAGGTACTTGGCGTACAGGAAGTGAGCTTCGGGATCCGGATCTGCTTTGATACGTTGACGGTACTGGTCGATGTATTGCTTGGTATAGGGAGGGGCTGTGAGATCAACAGCCTTGGTTTTACGGGTCGAGAGAGAGACGGAAGCTGTAGTGCCGGACCGTTGGAGAGAAGTTGCTGATGGTCGCATCTCGAATTCGGGATCATCGAAGCCTTGGGGAAGGGTGGGTGCTGGACCATACGCTCCTGGGCCTGGTGGGGCTGGTGTCGCTGGAGGACCCGGGGGACCCGAGTATACACCGGTTGGTGGGAGATAGGGCATGGACTGACTCGCTTGAAGAGGGGTTTGACTATACGGACTGGGAGGAAAGTAGGGGTTCATCGGTGGCTGTGGGGGAGGGGGACCCATACCAAGGACGTTGGAGGCCGCGGCGTACAAGTGGTCATATTCACCAGGCTGCGGTGGGCCAGGATGGGTGTGTCCGTAGTGTGGTGCCGGGCTCTGCTGAGAACCTTGCCAGCCTGGTTGAAACTGGTTTTGGGGATAGTATGCGTGCGCAGAAGGGTTCCGGGAAAGGGGAGTCGATGACTCGGAGGATGGATATGCACTGGGAGGCGCATCATCATAACTGTACATGCTCACGATATCGGCATCTGCACCAGCATTCCCGCCTTCAGGGTAACTGACATTGTTCCTGCTCGGGGACAAGTCGTCAGGATGGCCCTGATGATACATACTACCGTTGTCATCGACTGGGTAATGAGGAGGGCGCAAAGGAAGAGTTGCATTAGGGGCGGGAGGTAGGGTATTGGCGTGTCGAGGGTAAGAAGATCCTCTTTGTGGGGGAGTCTGCATGGACATGGACGTTCCAGCACGAGGAATGGGATCGCGACCGAAAGACATGGCACTATATCCACGAGGGAGAGGGTCGTTTATGCGCATAGCGTTCATGCTACCAACAAGGGCCGATGGATCGTGATGGATGGACGGTAGGGGGGTAACATAATCGGGAGAGGCGTCATACCCCGGGGGTGGTCCGGAAGGCAAAGAAGGGACGGAGTGGTTTGCATGACGCATGAGGGTGGCTGCAGAGACGTCAACAGTGCATCTCTAACCAAGTTGAGGAGACATACGCGGGGGTGGGTAGAAATCATCCGCTGGACCGACAGCGTCGTGTGCGGGGTTGCCGGGGGTCCAATGCGGATGGAAGTCTCCACGAACGGTGTGGAAATCTGTGCTCAGTCCACCTGCCGAGGAAGGGCCTGAGTCGCTCCCCGGAACATCATAGGCAAGACCCGACATGGTGCGAGTGATGTTGTTGACTTGCAAGTTTTGTCGTGCGAGCTGAACTGTGAACGAGAGAGGTGTCAGCTTCACTGGGAAGATGGGTACTTGAAGAGAAAGGGTGGGACAGGGTGAATTCGCGAGTTACAGTACTGGTCGAGGCAACCCGCAATCAAAGCTCCCGCAGGTTTCCCACCGCCGATAAAAAGGTGATATACATACACGGAATAAAACATATCAATCTACCATCCCATCCAACGTCTCGCCCTCTTCTCCGTCTTTGGCCACCACCCCTTCCTCCTTCTGCCTCTGGTCATCGACGTGTGGGTCGACGTCCGTTTGACGCGATGGTTCATCGTCTTCCAGTTTCATCTCGACATCCCCATTCTCCGCCGCGTCTGCGTCAGAAACTCCAGACCACTCCCACCTCTCAAACATCCGCTCAATCCGCTGTCGTTCCAGCCCTCCATCGATCTTCCGAGCCCGGATAGTAATCTCCCGCTTTCGCCCCACCAACGCCTGTCGCCCTGCGTCCCCTACTAACGCACCATCATCCCACTTTGTCCATCGCTGCTGCCATCCCACCTCTTCCGGGTACACAGCTTGCACAGTCTGTGTTTCCTCTTCTTTCGGCAGATCCTCCGCCACATCCCATACCTTCGGCTGGAAATTCCTGAATTGCACCCGTCCCAGTGTGGTCCCAGTTTCAGTGCCATGCATCTCCATTGGCGAGCGTTTCCTCTTAACTCCCCCGTTCACATTTGCGCTCCCATTCGTCAACGCCTTCTTAAACGGCCTTCCATGCTCCTCGTCGTCGCTTGTCGTCCCCGCCGCCAGCCGGACACGCCACCTGAGCTCTCTTGCGAGTGCCGGTGCGTCTTTGATTCTATCGCTAGGGACTTGTTCCTTTGCATCTCGCTTGGCTGCTTCGCTTCCACGTTCCATGATTCGCACTTCCGACACAAGGTACGAGCATAGGGCCTCCAGCGATTCGAGAATTCGAGCCGAGAATTCTTCTTTGGCCTTGAGATCGCGAAGATATTTGTCGGCGACGTACCAGCAGAGTCTGAGATGAGAACGTGTTAGCCACGGTGGCGATAAGCAAGAAAACTGCGGTACTTGGTGAAATGTGGAAAACGGAATTTTTTGGGGACTCGCGTGGTTTTCTCAATGTCGACCACTTTGAGTTCTGTCACACGAGTAAGGCTGTATGCGATGTAGGGATGGCATTCCAGATACTTACGCGTGCGGACGTTGTACGAGTGCAAAAAGTTACCCCCAAACACAAGCGAATCCACGGGCGTGTGCTGGAAATTTCGTCGTAATAGTGCAAAATGACGAGAGGAATTAAACTCACAACAGCGTGTATCCAGCCAGTGGGAATGATCATAGTGTTGCCGGGATGAAGGGTGACTTTGACAACCTGGTCGACCATATCACCAAGCCAAGTATTCGATTGTAGTTCTGTCCCGGACCACCGCTCGTATGCAGCCAAATTTGCAGGAGTGGGACGAATGAAGTAAAAGACCTTTGCCCGAAAGATTAGGAAGATGACATGAAGAGTTTGATGGAAATGCCTGCCTTGGACCCCCTGAGGATGTGATAATACACTGACGAGCCAGCAAAGTCGACATGCCAGTCCTACAGGGAATTCAGCGCTCATGATCCTGGCGATGAAACACTGCAACCTACCGTCCAGGCGGATGAGACACCCATCAAGCAGTACAGCTGAACCTTGGGATATGCATGACCCTTCCCTCTTCGTGTACTTGGCCAGAATTTATCCACCCAATCCAACTCGCGGACTAGTCGCGGTGGTAATACTCGATCTGCAAGCGGCGTTCCCGAAATTTCGAGTGAAATTACGTTCCGTACTTTGTCTCTGGCTGAGGGTTCCTTGTTGTAGTACTCCGCCCATTTCCCAAGGGTCCACCCAGGAGAATTTGACTGAGTTGCGACATCTGCGAAGAGCGCATTGGCATTCAACGTACGTTAAATAACTGATCATACCTATGACCTCTAGGGGGGTGTCATGCCCCACAACATCTGCTACGTCCGACACCGTAAGTTTGACATCCGGCATTTTCATCCCGAGCCCCTCCGGATTCTCGATAACGATAGGCTCCTTCATGGCATTTTCGTCGGCTTCCAGCCACTCGAGGCCAACGTCCGACCCTTTCATCCGCCTGAACTCATCATCTTTGATCGGTTTCGACTGGATGACACGTAACCATCTACTGGGGTCGGCTTCCACACCATCGTTCAGGTTGGCGTAGTCGGGCTGGGCACGTTTGCGTGCTGATTTACGGGCTGGTGGTTTGAGTGTGATGGTCCGAGAAGGTTTCTCGAGGACGCACGGTTTGCAGTACCTATGCAATTGTATGCGTCACACATACACATTATAACGAATACTCCGGGTAGCAGTTTTAGCATAGACTTGCCATTTATCGATTGTGTCGACGTCTGCACCATTGCCCGCGCACACCCAGTGATACCAGCTCTTACAAGCATCACATCTTATCCAGCTTTCCTTGGGGACTGTAGATTGCAGATCAGAGGGATGGTCTTTACATGCTGGGCAGGCGTCCTCCTCTGACGCCATTGGCACAGGCTGTGCAGGGGTTTCCTGTACCGGCTCTTGTGCTTCTTCTGGGGCTTGCTCTGGTGGTCCGGATTGCTCGTCGTGTACAGGAATTGGTGTTAGTGATGACCTCGCTGACAACGGAGAGAGCGGTTCCAGTTCCGGGCTCCGTTCGCGGGATTTTTGAGGATTTGAACGCGTTGTTCTGCGTTTACTGCGAGCCATGTCCAAGCAGTGACTGACTGGATACTGTGAGGGACCGGCGTTGAGATGCTGGATATGCACCTTCCACAAAAAGTCGCGCGACCCAAGTCGGGGTTGAGTCCAAGCTTCCTTATGTAAAGTTTCCTTTTCGGGTTCGTCGGTCACCTTCGACATCGTTCAGTGATCCCTTTCAAGTTCCAATACCGTGACGAACAACCTTTGGCTGCGTGGCTCTCCTGCCCGAATATACAAGAATTCCAGACCTGACGAGAGGTAATCTTTTTTCCTCGTCCTTGTCTTGTTTGATGTTTGTCACGGGAATCCCGACTCAACAGCCTACAGGTTACTATGCTAGGGGAAGCTAACTAAGCTCCCTGGGCCTTCTTCGGCCCTTGCATCTAGGTGAGGACGATCTGACCGTTTTCCTTACCATTCCCAATAATTTACGTGGGTTCCGACGTTCATACTCCAGGGTATATAGAAAAATTATTTTTGACCATCTACGAACACACTGTAACCGACAAGACATAACTTCGTGCAAAGTTCTGCTCTGCAAGCAGTCCAGGTCGTCGCAGGGCTGAATGCATCTTCCAGAAAGTTTACGAGAGATCATTGTCCGGAAGAACAGCGAGCCCGCAGCCGTGCACGCTAGCTCTTCACACTTTCTTGACAACCCAAGGACTCACTCGCACGACATGCCGCCATCCCACACCAAGTGCACACGAAACCACGACCTGCTAACGAAATTATCCGTGTTGAAAGGGTAGCCGCCTGCACATCAACACAACAACATCCCTGACATATAGCGCAATGCGTTCCTGCGTCAATTGAATCCTGGTGCTCGCATCTAACTTCAAACCCATGGTGTAGCTGTATTGCCTGCAAAAATACGACCCACCGTACTGGGCTGCCCCTTGGAACTGGAATACATGGTCCGACAGGCCATTAGCATGCATGTTTATCATCTTGCCCTTTCTTTCTTCTCTCTCAGTATGGGTTGGATTTACCTGGCCCAGGTAGAAAATCGAACGAGCTACGCTTGATTACTATGAAGGCGACATTGTAAACGTTAGTTTCTTTGTCCCCGTTCAACCGGAATGCTACTAGCAAACTTTAAAAAGAAGAAACAGAAGACGTCGGCGCCCAAATCACGCGCCTTTTTTTAGAGAGAAACAAAGAACAAGCGGTGGGAACAATTTCCACAATTTGGCGCTAGCATGAGAAGGGTAAGTTCTCCGCATAAATTCCGCGGATCTTGGAAGCCTCTTGCGGTTAGCGCGCGTCCACAGGAATGAGTTGCGCCCAGGGTTAAGTCAATTGGCCACAGGCAAGGGGGATTGAATTTAAAAAAAAACTTATCTCAGGGTATTGACCGTCGCCGAGTCCGGTGCTTTATGAACTGATGCTATCATCCAGCGACTCGCCGGATTTGGGGGAGCGGGCCCTTCTCACTTCTTCACTTACCTCA
>JBBPRK010000760.1:0-18013 GCA_038093075.1 Boletus patriciae
GAGGGGCTGTCGCAGCACGGTCCGCTCGTTTCTGCCACACCCACTCTATCCCCGAGGCACTGGTTGCCAGTTGCTCAATAGGACGTGCATACGCATTGGATGTCGACGCTGGAACACCAAAAAAGGGGAATGCATCATGTTCGAGGCCAAACACAACAAATTTAAACTGACAATGAGGTGTATGGGTCGATTCCACCCTTCGGGGGCGTAATCTCGTGATGATCGACTCGGGTTTGTTCCTCCCATCGATAGAGGAAGCACCTCCGGGTCTTTTGATGACACGATATTTATCTTGAATAGCTGAACACCTCTTCTTCCCGAGTTTACATGGAGTACATTGGCCCCATTGTTGTCCATGTCGCACAAATTCGAGTGGTACGACATGGCACCTCATGCCTCGATCCTGGCAGTTTTCACATTCCTAAGTGAATATTTCAAGTTAGTCTGACCATACCGAGGTATATTTGTTGTGCTACTTACTGGGTCGTAGAAGTACCGGTACTCGTCATCAGGCTCACTGCCAGATTCCTCGCTGGAGAGTTCTGTGCGATACCGCTTGCTAGGACCGGAATCACGAGGCTCATCCACGTCCGTTTGTGGTCTTTTAGCAGCCACCCGCCAAATTTGTGCGAACTCTTCAAGTTCTGACTCCGACTCGTCAGTCTCTCCTGCCGAAATACTTCCCCGTCGCTTAGCTGGGTCCCTTTCCTGTCGTTTCGGCAAGTAGTTCCGAGCTGCACACTCAGCCCGGGGCCCTTCGAATGGAGAAGGCAACAGGGAAACGAGATGGCGTCATGTTGTGTTTGAACGGCAAAACTGAAACACTTACCAAGAGCATGATTATCTTCGGCATTCATCCCGTACGTTGTTCGAACACGTTCTGAGGTTACTTCCACATCCTTCCACCAAAACGTGGCAGGATCTCCCAAGCCGATATGGGATGGAATGTCCGGATCGTTTTCGTCTGTCATCCAAAGCGCCAAGGGTGACGTACTCGCCTGATCGAAAGGCGAGGAAACATCTGATGGATTCATGGGTCGTCGTTGCTCGAGGCGTTTATGCACTTCAAGTATTGCGAGCGGCAGTGGCGGAATGGTGAGGTCTGTCAAAGATCCCTTCACCGCTGCGTCGAAAATCTCGTTCTACATATAAAGGCAAGGACGAGAAATGTGTCAACTTTGTAGATCGGACAACATTGGTAAAGGGGGATCGCCACGTACGGCTTCTCGGAGTGCTCCGTCTTCCCATTTCTGCTCTGCACCCTTGGCGATGCGCTTGACTTGCATGGCCTCGGCAAGACGAGCACATCCACGGTATATTAGCGTTTGCACTTCCGAGTCTTGCTGTGACGACAGAACCATATCGTAAGAGGATAGCGAGGTGAACGACAGTGAACGACCAAGGGGGAAAAAGCGAAATGCCTCACCCCTGCAGGTTGACCGTTGACATTTATATTATGCCCATGTTGGGCGTTGTTTATGGGGGGCGATCGATCGATCCCTGGTCTGGAGCAAACGGACGCGGCAGTAGCTCGGTTGCAGCTAGGGCCACCCATGAGCCCATATGACTCGGATCCGAGGCAGTGGGGTTTCTGCTGTCAAACATTACGTTAACCTCGCGACTGCTTGCCTCCTGTACAAGAGTGGTTCAGGTCAGAGGATTTACCTACCTGGGACCCGCCCCGCCAGAGATCTAGAAAGGTCAGTGCAAACCCCCCGATACAAGGCGAAGAAACAAGGATACTGTGCTCGCCTCCGAGGTCCTCGAGGCGAGAGCACCCATACTGATTCTCTTCACTTTCCATTCTTGGAGAGGACAGAGGACACGACATCCCGAAGAACAGCACTGTGCCACTGATGGCGAAGGACACTGGTACTCTTCTACACAATTGACTTATTATCATAGGCTAGCAACAGAAAACCGATGAACGCAGTTACCAAGGCGCAAAGATAACAGATACACACCTCCGCAGCCACCGATTTCACATATTCGCGCCCAACGTGCATACTTACCACTGTGCACACGACTCGCTTGTTGTCATCAAGACAAGTGAAGGATTCATTCGATACATATCCCAAGGCTCGCATGACCAGACAAGCGTGCGCGCGTCGAGATAATACCATCAAAACGAACAGAAAGTCTATGTGGGAGATCATATACTGATTACAACATCGTCGGGAATGAAAGGGCAGTCACCGACGTGAGGGCACAAACAAGTGAGACAAAAGACATGGTCAAATAAAACGAGACGGAATGGTCAAAAGAAAAAGAAAGACAGTTATCCATCAGTCAGCAGTGGCAGTGTTGACCCGGTCGCGCAGTCCTTCGGCGGTGACCGTGTCCGTGGGCGCAAGAGCACGGCAATTCCCCGAAACGTTTGCCAAAACAGGCTTGAGGACATTCCCATACACGACTTGCGCGCCCTATGTCCGAAAAATAATCATTTAGTAATTGAAAACAATCATATGCAATATCCGCACGCACTCGGACGTTCGGTAGCTGAAGCCAGAGCACAAGGATCGTCTTCAACGCATAGTACCATGGCACATAGTAGAGAATGAGCCCCAACGCGAAACTCTCCGCAAAGTTGAAAAAGCCAAAGATGACCCAGTAGGTGAGCCACTGGACGTCATCCTGTGGAGCCGGGCGTTCCAGGGCTTTAAAGGAGAGATACGCGGGGAGGGCCCATCCGATGAGATTCGAGATGGGTGCGGCGAGAGGGTTGATAAAGTGGAAGAGGGTAAGGAGGAGGACGGTGCCAATAGCCAAAATTGTCTTGGGAACCTGTGTGTGCTGCTCAAACGTGTTCAACACTGCGTACTTTGTGAGCTGTCCGACAGAAAGAGGGAGGTCAGAATCAGAATGGAGGGGATGGAATAGGGATACGGACCTCCTTGTCGAGCTGGCCAAGATGGTAGTTGACCTTGGTCTGGGCTTGGATGAAGACGGGGTGTTGCTGGACCTTTTTTGCTGCGGACATCTGGGAGCGCAATGAGGGGGATGAAAACACAGGATGCATGGTGATATACCTCTGGGAGAACTGAATATATATACTATGACAGGAGGTAGAGAGTGGTCGGAGACAAGAATGTGGGCAGCGGCGAGGGCGGTCGGCGTTGATATGGGTTGATGACATATGTTTGGCAGCCAAAATTATACGTCAGCGTGGGCGTGGCTCCCGTCCGCCATCTCTATTCCGTTCGCTCTCCATCCACTACCACGCCGTCGATATGGACAATTACAATGCCATGCAGGTACGTCCGTATCCACCCACGCCCGCCCCTCGCTCACACACCACGCTGCAAAGACCCTGCACAAATCACTGCCTCCGTTCACCCCCTACGTGTCCGCGTCGCTTCTCCCACAGATTGCACTCGTTCTCCTCGTCTCTACATTCGTGCTCACATTCTACTTTTCAATGTCTGTTCACCCATATTCACTTCCGGTATTCTGGGGACTCATGTATCGTTCACACAGCCTTCCAAAAGACAGTATCCCTATCCGGGAAGGTGCAGTCGCGTCGCTCGCGAGCATCCTCGGCGGTTTCGGTGTGGTTGCCCTTTTCTGTAGTGTAGGGGTAAACGTGTAGAGCACAAGGCTGGCATCGCATCTGCGGATATCTCCGCGTAGCACTCCTTTTTCAGTTGTTGATCCGCCACCCGTGCTTGCAAGAGACGCACTGAAAACGGACTTGTGAGAGGGGAGCGGTACCATGGGCAGCAGAGACGTACAGTGTAGAGAATCGTGGATCCCTCGTCTGCACTACGCATCTGTGTGATGGATGAGCTCTGGTGGCTGGGCACGTTATCGGGGGATGATGCACCTGTTTCTCCTCGTAGAATGCTTCGAGATGTCCACAAGCGGGACATTTTTCAGTCACCTGAGTTCATTGAACGAGACGCCCGGAGGATGGACGCGTGATGGCGTACCTTGGGCAAGACTTTGCCTTGATGAATCTTTGTTTGGGTCTTGCGTTTTTGTCGCAGAGGAGACGGAAATGCATCGGGATGAGAGCGAGTGATGATCTCTATGTTCTCGTACGCTGTACATAGTCACCAAAACCGTCGTGCAAGTATGATCGAAGAGACGTACAAGAAGCGGGCTCCTCGTGATGGCATTGTTCGCAAGTGACACTCTGTTCGTCACCCTGGGGCAAAGCGAGAAGCGTACCGCAGTTGGGACAAAAGAGTAGAGACCCTGGTATCAATGGTCAGTGATGAATCGATCTTTGGGATGGAAAACTTGCCAATCTTGTGAGCAAGCGCAGGCATCTCCGTGGCACGCGCAATTGAGTTGTGTCAATGTGCGCCCACTGACCGCCTCGCGTTGACGACCGTCTTTGTTTTCTCTTGCTATATGATCACGTGCATGACGTCGATCACGTCCCTTGCTGCTTTTGGAACAACGCACGACGCCCACACAGAAGACACCTATCGAACGAAGTGAGCATATAAAACTCACGCTGCACCCACAACACGTACATAGCCCCGGAACATCAGCCTGAGCCGATAACAGTATAAAATGCCCTCTTGCCCGTCCTGGTCCGCTGTCTGGCACCCACCCCACGATATATATTTCCTTCCTTTCTACCACTTGACGTCCATTTTCTCCGATCGTCCTTTGTAGCCGGCTAGATAAGACGTTCGACACGGCGTTAAATTTTACATACCCTTATCCCCTTCCCGGTTCTCTCTCTCCATCGCCCATGTCCACCACCACCATGTCCCACCCGTCCTTCCCCCTCTTCACCCAACTCGTCCGCCGACTCCGCCAAACCAACGCGCGATATAACCAAATCGCCTACCAGTGCCGTCACACACAACGTCTGACGTACCACGCCAAACGACGTGCCTACCGGGTTGGTCTCCACATCAACACCTCCAAGGCGCGCGCTGCATGGCCTGGCGATCATATCGCTGTGGATCGGACTGCCGGCAGTCCGGTGTGGGTGGCCACCGAGGCCGAGACAGAAGAGGACGACTCGGATTCCGAGTCGGGCGTAGAGGGCGCGTGCCTGCCTAACCCGTGGCCCGAGCTCAAGAGTTTACCCGAAGTCGTCGTGCGGAAGCAGCCAGCGACACTGTCCTTGTCACCACTTGGGCTCGGGCTCAGCAATCTCGACGATGTGGATACGCGCGATCTGCCGTTCCGAGGGCCGGTGCCTGGTGCGCCGCGATGGAGGTCGAAGCCGTTGCCCGAGGACGAGTGTGGGATGAACTTGAAGGAGATGACAAACGAATCGGTGTGTACGTACGATCCCGTTCGGCGGGGTGTCATAGCTACGTCGGTGGCGATGCCGGTAGGTGGTCGCCCTGGATGGTTTTGGTTGTTACTGACCAGAGCGCGCAGTTCGACGGCCTTTGTATCACAGTTCCGCCGCGTCATTTAAAGCGGAAGCTGCAAGACGTCGACGTGGATGGGAGCGCCACGGTTTCTAGACGACGCGGGGTTGGCCGCGGCGTGTCGGATGACGGTTTCTCGGGGGCTTGGTGGAGCGAAGCTCAAAAACGGGGTGGTCTTCGAGTTTGAACTCTTCACGTGTATCATGGACGACATCATGTTCCCACTCTTGGATGTTTCGTGTACGTCATGGACTGTCAGGACACCTCTTTGTACTGTACATCATCTCTGCACGACTTATTATGTAGATGACATTCCTTTGACGCTGTATCACTCACGTGTGTTTCACTTGCTTTCAAATGACAATATCCCGGTTCAGGAAGCAGTCGTGTTGTTCGCGGGCGTCCTCAGGCAGCGTCTTCGGAGTTCCCAATAGTGTGCAGGTAAACGTGAAGAACGCAAGACTGGCCATCGGTGTCTCTCAGGCTGTCAAGGTATGTACGGGTAACGGTCTCCGTGTCATCATAAAGTCACCAAGAGACGGCGTGTGTTGTCCTAGAGGCAGATTCTTCGTGGTGGCATTGTTCGCAGGTGAAAATCTGTCAGTTAGAGAAGACTGCGAGTGACCCTGGTCTAAAAGACCAGACCGCCGAGTGGTCCATGTTGTGCGGTCACGTGCCATGTCGATCGCTATATGGCCCCTTTTGGAGCAACGGAGACGGTGCCGAGCGCAAGCGACTTTCTTTGTGTCTGAGACATGCGCGACAGACGTCCCTGGCCTTTGAAAAATACCGGGCTGCCAGCGGTATAAATACGCCGCCTTTCTGGCTAGTTTCGCTGTCTGGCACCCTCCCAACTTTTCCTTGCATTTTCGTATAATTCACGCCGGCGTGACTTTGCCATCGGCTACTTATATCACGGCGCGGCACAGCATTCATTTCCACTCGCATCATTTTCCCCTCGCTACATTTCTGTATGTC
This sequence comes from Boletus patriciae, assembly GCA_038093075.1. Taxonomy (NCBI): domain Eukaryota; kingdom Fungi; phylum Basidiomycota; class Agaricomycetes; order Boletales; family Boletaceae; genus Boletus; species Boletus patriciae. The sequence goes on from JBBPRK010000760.1 coordinate 6,321, forward strand.
CACCACCACCATCGACATGGCCCGCTCCGCCTTTTCCACCGCCGCCTTTGCCCAGCTCGTCCGCCGACTCCGCCACTCCAACGCCCGCTACAACCAGATCGCCCACCAGTTCCGCTGTCGGATCCGTCCGACCCACCATGCCAAACGGCGCGCCTACCGGGCGGGTCTGCGCATCGACACCTGCAAAGCGCGCGCCTGTCCCGCAAAGTACGTCGCTACCCATCCACCCCCTGTCTTGGATAGGTCCGCGGTCACTCCGAGCTGGGTGGACACCCAGCCCAAGGCGTATGCCACCACCGAGACCGAAATCGGGAGCGAGGGACACGGCGCGAGTCAAGGAGACACATATATGCGCGGGTTGGCGCTGAGAAACCTGCCCGAGGTCGTCGTGCGGAAGCAGCGCCGCCGCGATGGACGACAGCGCGTCATGTTGCGTCTGCCACCGCTCAAGCTCCAGCTGAACGTTGATTATTCGTGCGGTGCGCCCTTCCAAGGGCCGGTGCCTGGTGCGCCACGGTTGTTCCCGAGACAGTTGCCAGAGGATGAGAGTGGCGTGGAGGAGATGATACTCGAATCGGCGTCCTCTTCATCGTCGCGTACGTGCGATCCCATCTGGTAGCGTTGTCCGGAGACTGACTGGGTTCTATTTTTGTATAGACACGGATGGATCGGATTCGTTGCTGACACCGGTATGTGGGAGGTATGCGATCGCCGAGTTTGGTTGCTGATCTCGGTGTACAGTTTGACGTCCAGGTGTACTCTGGCCTTTGTATCACGATACCACCGCGCAGTTTGAAGCGGAAGCTGCACGACCTCGAAGCAGCTGGGAACGCCGCAGAGCAGCCCAAGGTTTGTGTTCTTGATTCGGATCTTGTTCTCGGGCTCACGCCTTGGACAGCGTTTTCTCAAGGCGCGGTGGAACGAGTCTCAAAAGCAATGAACGGGCAGACCCCTGATCTCTCACGAACACTCATCCATGGACATCACGTTATATCATCCACGCACATTCAATGGCATCCTGCATCCAGCTGTTTTTGGACCTTTTTTGTGTACACTGCTATGGCCAGTGTACTACATTGTGTATCATTCATTGAACGATTGCCGCCGTCCTTACATTAGTTGACCTTCCCTTTGAACAATACTGGACCTTCCTAATGTAGCCCTTGCAATGTTTATCGTATCTTATCATTTTCACGGACGTTGATGGCATATCAGCGCGTGCCCATCATCCGCTGTCTTTGAACCAAGGCGTGGTAGAAACAGATCCCAAGTTTGATCCCATGACACAAATGGCAAGTCCGGCCCAAATATAAGCATCCAAACTTTACTTTGTGTGCACCTTCCTTTAATTTGCGAGCAAGGTAATTAAGCTATTCCCGATGAGTCATCCGTGGCCCGCATATCATGATGGATCTTCTATCTTCATCGTATCAAGGTGGACTGTAGACGTCGTGCGAAACCAACGAACCTCGAGAGAGCGATCTTGGTTGTTTTTTTGTGTTTATTAGGAGGATGATCCGTCGGTTCACACGACTCTATTAATTATCTTACTTCCATGACTGCTTCGACCATTGCGTGCGCTGTTGCCTTTGGGATAGCGCTAATCTGCATCAGCAAACGATATCGCAATCCAAGGCCCATTTTCCCGTTGCCTCCAGGTCCTCCAGGGCTACCATGGGTTGGAAATGTCATTGGAATCAACACTAATGCACCATGGTTGACCTACCGCGAGTGGGCAAAAACATACGGCAAGTCACTACATGCCGAGAGAATGCTTTCTACTCACGTAGTCACCTCATGATGCAGGCGATATAGTTCACTCTCGACTATTAGGGAAGGATATCATCATCATTAATTCAGAGAAGATTGCGGCGGATTTGCTTGATAGGCAGTCTTTGAACAATTCAGACCGTCCTTACTTCATTACCAACGAACTGTAAGTGCCTCGTCTCGCATTGGAAAGTGTATTTAGACTTATCATCCTAGATGTGGAGTAGGATTCAACACGCTATTTATGCCATATGGCGATAGATGGCGGCTGCACAGGCAGTTCTTCCACCAGACCTTCCGGATGGGTGCGGTTCAAAGATTCCTACCCTTTCAACACCGCAAGACATGTCATCTCCTCCGACAGTTGCTCAGTACCCCTGAACGACTTGATGAACATGTATTCGAGTAGGTGTCTGAGATGCAATGATGAACATAGGTTGACATTGCGTTAAGATACACGGCCTCCGTCACTCTCAACAGCGCGTATGACTACGATCCACTATCTCATAGTGACGAACTCATCGAGATCGTGGAGAAGGTGCAAGAAATTGCGGTATCTGTTGTGCGTCCCGACATCGCAATCATTGTTCAGACCTTCCCGATACGTGAGTAACTGCCTACCTTCCTTTAATCCAGGAATCTCAGTTTGCTCCCAGTGCTGAAGCTCCCGGCATGGTTTCCGGGCATGTCGTTCAAAAGAGAGATGGCGACTGCGAGAAAGCTCACAAGACATTATGTCGAGACGGCGTTCGACTATTCTTTACAAAGAGTGGTACGGTCTGCATTCGTCGTCTCATGCATCATCCATTGAGTATTCCGTAAAGCGGGACTGTAGCGTTGCACCATCCATGGTACATGATGCAATGCGAAGCATGGAGGAAAAAGGGGCAGTGCCGGATGAATCGTGGATGGAAGCACTCAAGGATGCAGCTGCGACATCTTTTTTGGGTACGCATTTCATATGCTAGTTTGATTCCTACTCACTCGCACCCTTATTCTAGCTGCGTCGGAGTCAGTGAGTGACAAGATATATTCACGGAGAGTTTACATTAATGATATTGTGTTGGAAAATAGACCCGCTCGGTCCTGATGACGTTCTTTCTCATGATGGTGTTGAACCCGGCAGTGCAGGAAAAGGCGCAAGCACAAATCGACGATGTAGTGGGCAAGGACAGATTGCCAACAATGGATGATCGACCTTTGTTGCCCTTTATAGACGCCATTCTTCGGGAGACGCTGAGATACAGCCCTGTCGCTCCCTTGTGTGAGGTACTCCTTCACTTGGTCAGTTCTCATTGCTGATCCCCTTGAATGACGCAGCGGTACCCCATGCCGCTGTGGAGGACGACGTGTATAGTGGATTCCACATCCCAAAGGGTGAGTAATACAAAACTTACGCAATCTCCTCGAGTGACCGAGTGCTTATTGATACCCGCTTGCAGGTGCCATGATCTTCGTGAACCTTTGGTCCGTGCTTTTACGTTTCTTCGTGACCGATCTTGATGCCAACCTGCTTGCTAGGTCGATGGCACACGACGAATCCAGGTTCCCCAACCCACACGCGTTCGTACCCGAGCGATTCCTGAACGAAGATGGTTCCCTCAAGCCCAACGACATGGAAAACATCCCCTTTGGATTCGGTCGACGTATCTGTGTCGGGCGGCACTTTGCCGGCACGTCCGTGTGGTCTGTGATCGCCAAGGTGTTGGCCGTCTACAAGATATTACAACCCCTGGACGAGAACGGGATAGAAATACCTATCGAACCAAAGTATTCGAGTGGACTCGCCACGTGAGCAGAGCAACTTTTTCGTTTGCGTTCGTTTGGCCATTGGCCTTGATGCTGTACACAGACGTCCGCTTCCGTTTCGATGCAGGATCGTGCCTCGAAAGTCAGGGATGGACGCCGAGAAGCTGGAAGAGGTGATTGCTGCGAGCACTGCTTAGACCGCGTGCGAACTGGTGGATCCGGTGTCGTTGGGTTCTCGCGCGGTTGCGTCATGGTCGTCCAAGTCCGCGGAACGTTTGGACGAGAGCTCGGGACAGCCACTCACCAAGTCATTATAATGTCGCACAGATAGCTGGGCCTCGTGTTCCTTTCTGTTGAATGCATCCCCCGCTGGAGTTTCGGTAAGACTCCCTAATATGTAATCACGGATGAATGAACATGAACTCGGCGAGCCACATGTTCCAATCGGATTATATACTTCCGAATGGTCAGGGAAGGTCACACAGCTCCTGGACCCTGTTGTGGCGAGGATGTCCTCGAATTAGCGACAGGTCGACTCCGGCGCAGCAAAATCATGATACCGAGCACGTCGCCGTCTATCGACGGTTTGCCTCATAGACAGGCTCGTCCAACGTTCCGGCTCTCTATGTATGTCGTTCTAGGCAACTCGGGAACTGCCGGCTCCGCCGTCAGAAAACCTTGCTTGGGAATGGTGTCGACAAAGGGTGCACGAATGTAGGGGAACGAGGGGACGTAGTTAGTATATAGGTAATTTACAGGCGAGCCTGAGGGGGCTCAGGGGGCCGTGTAAGAGCAACCTCACAAACACGTGCATATGCACGTGCTTGATGTTATAAAGAGGATCGGATGCCATTTGGGCAGGAGATCAAGGCGTCTTTTTCAGCGAGACTGGATCTGAGATCTGAAAACCCAATCTACATTATCATAATAGCATTGCCCTCCGGGCACCCCCTGGACCCGAGGCGGTGTATTCACGATTTGCAAGTTTCCTGACAGAAACTACTAGTACGATTGGGTTCCATTGGTCGCAGCTCAGCTGGTAGTTGAGGGCGTTATAGTGGCCCTGGCTGGACAAAACAGAAGGCAAAAATAATTGTGTAAAATATTTTGGATTTTGAGAGTCGGGAAATGAATTTACAAATGGCTTCGGTTCACGTCCTCTTGAGGCGAAACCTTCGACCCATTAAACTAGGTTCACTTCTCGAGTAAATACGGCCCGGGGACAATAAGGTGCCGCAGCCTTGGCCGCTCACTCAGCCAACCAGCAAGTTCCCAACACCATCGATCATTCCCCAGCCATTCGCGTGCAAAGACAATGCAGAGACATATGGTCGCCTCTGCACTGCCTTTGCATGCGAAGGTAGTTGTTTATGCACTACGTCTTACCTCGTCTTCGCGCACCGCACCCACCCGCACTCAAGCGCATATGTCTGCACACTTAGCAGTGGGCACGTTCGTCACCGTCCACCAACCACTGAACCCGGCCAATCTGTTGCCTCTCGCAGTCACTCTCGGTCACTGCACGTGCAATGTGAACAGAGGTTTAAGTTCGGGCCCGGGGCCACAGTCGCACAACTTGACAAGCGCATATGCACGGTCCAGCTCTCCCTTGCCCACGTCCAAGCTCGGGTAGGCCACGCACTCTGCGTTGTCCTCCGCATCATGGTTGCCATCGCTGTCGTCCTCCACCCGAAGGCCACCCTCTCCCCTCAGTTGGGCGCCTCGAGTGTGATGTCCCCTCTTTCTGTTGCCACCAGAGTCACTGGTATGTCCTGCATGCCTCGATCGGATCCTCGACCCTCCATAGTGATGCACGCCCCCCCAGAGAGGTACTCGAGCTGATCAGATGCACCGTCGTAAGACGACCATCACAGGACCACATGCACACGAGTGCATATACACACGCAGCGAGTCTGCGTAGGCATGTGCGCTCGCTCGCACGTATTTGCCCACCAAGGGTCCGTCAATGGCTGGAGCTACTCTCCAGCCAACCTCAGGCTTCTCCTTTTTCTCCTCGATGGCGAGTAGGTAACTGTAATGGGAACAATCACAAATACATTGCTATTATCCATAGAGATCTTCTAATTAATCATTACATTAGCCTTGTACTTATGACCATCCAACCAGACTAGTGTGTCTATGGGACCAGTGGGACTAGTATCATTCAATGAACATCGAGCTAGGGGCGTGATTTCCTTAAATAGTTGAAGCTTCTTTATTGGTTCATCTTTTCCAAAATCCAAAATCTTTTCATCGTAATGCAAAGACAATCCAACAAAAACTAGATGATTTATTTTTGTCCAGTCCATCCCCTCATAGGGCGTTGACACAACGGCGTTAGCAATATTTTGAATGAACCTAAATGTTGTTCTAAATGTGAATCATACAGATAAAATATAGTTTACCATTTGGGTGTTGGCAGAACTCTGAGTTTGTACTGAGTTCTAGACATGTGCGAGTTTTTCAAGTATTTGTGAACATATAAAATTGTTCTAAATGTTAAATAAACTTGATCTTCAGACTGCAAGAAAATGTTTGTGAAAACCCCAAATTTGACAGAACATTTGGAGCACTGACTAAGCTTTAAGTTTACTAGAAGGTACATAGTCCAAACTTGAAGATTAGTCAGCGCTCTGAATGTTTGGTTAAATTTGAAGTTTTCACAAATATTTTCTTGCTGTCTAACATTTAGAACAATTCTATATCTTTGCAAATACTTAAAAAACTCAGCACTCAGCACAAACTCGGAGTTTTGCTGGTGGGCCCAAATGCTAGACTATATTTTATTTTTGTGATTCACATTGAGAACAACATTTAGGTTCATTCAAAATATTGCTAACGCCGTTGTGTGAGGACCTGATCTACATTATCATCATGATTATCATAACAATTCACACGGTCACATAGATGGCAATCGTGGTATTTCGCGGCCTCGTGTGCCGGACTTTATAGTCCCTGCAAACCTTATGATGTGCAATGTTTATGTAATATCTCCGCGAAAAATATAGCGACGCCTGAGTGCCAGAGCATCCTCCGCCTTCGCTTTCCAATCGTGGTGTGTTTGTGACTACCAGTGGTTTCGCCCGAAGACAATGTGATTCCATCACTTCCGTGGCCGGACTCCAGCCTGAGAGTAACTTGGAAGTTGAGGGTGCGGATGACATGATGAGGGCCGCAGAAATTCATCTCAGCTTGCTGTACAAGATTATTCCATTCATTGTCCTCACACACCGAGGGTACTCGGGGGTATCACGGATGTCCATGGTAATTTAATAGTACATTAAAGAGCAACAAAATGTCAAACTCCACGGTGTCTCATTGCTCGAGCGCTCGTGGAATGACGAGACTTACAATTGCCAAATGGGTCGATCCTGAGGACGGGGCCCCTTGGGGCTGTTAAGCCTCTGGTAAATCTACTTAAGCACCATCAACCAATGCTACTCCACCACACCTGCATCACCTTTTCCCCAGCATGCAAACTTCCATCTCCAGGATGCTCAGGACTGTCACTCGAAAGATACTCGGACTCACTTTATACGATATGATGTGGTCATCGCATGACTTTGAAGACGTCAAGGCAGCTCTGAACGACCGGACAGATTGGTCAATCGAACTAGTGAGCACCTCCGATCGATGCATACTCCGTCACGGCTCACCTTTGCATGAATCTTTGCATAGCTTCGTAGCTGCTTCACGTAGGGGAACATTGTCCTTTCTCCATCTTGAAGTATCCAGTTTAACGATACCTCGTAGTATTCACCCCAGTGACGGTGGCAACTTCTTCATGCTGTGCACACTGTTTTTCTTGGTTATGGCTGAGAACATACACATCCACTATGGTCGACTCTCACCTGGGGAGCTGAAGGTATCCATGTTGTCCGATATGGCAAATCCATCATCTTAACGTGACTATCATCTGTCCAGGAACGTGCTGAGTGTATCGGTTACGCGACGTTTGCTATTCTCTTTGCAGTACTTGACATCGGCTGCATTATCGTTCGCGTCACGGGACTCGTCGCATTGTCCAGATCCCCTGCGCTTGCTGTGAGCCTCATGCTCGTCAGCATGTCAGCGCCAGTCATACACCCCTTGCTCACTTACCCTGCGAGACTTCTCAAGCGGAAGAAACGCGCGTCCGGTGGAGAAGTAGCGATGGAATCTGGAACAGTGGTTGATGGGGTTAGGAACTAAAGCTTCGTAGTGTCAAATATCTCGTTTTGTTAGTTCCACCGGCGGGCAGGAGACCCTGTCAAGAGATTGGAACAAAACTAGTTGTCCAGCATGTAAGCCTCAGGATCATAACATCATGACATCATAGTTCAACATACATATATACGCTATCGCACGGTCACGTAGTCCTTAGTCGTATCCTACCATCAGCTGTCTTCGTCGTTTCTTATACACGTCGTTGATCCGTCACTTCGTGTCCCTCAGTGTTTCCCGCTGTTTCCCGCAGTGGGCTTCCACTTTTTTTTTGACTTCATTGCGACGTGTTTTCGATCTGGAGGGCATCCCGCGCTACACGCGTCACGCCGCACAACAGCTAAACCTCCCCACGTTACCTCCTGGGGATTTTTCCCGCCGTTCACATCGCTCGCGTCCGCCGTCTCCCGCTGCCATTCCACCGTTGTCTGCGCCATCTGCGTCGTCTTCGGACTCCGATTGTGACGATATCCACGCACCCTTTAACTTCACCATGCCCGCACATACCATCGCTCCCGTCTTCACTGGCCCCCTTACACCGCCAGCGATCATTGCGTGGCTCAACCGTTGCGAAGACTCGTTTGCCAACTACAACGAGCAAAAACCAGACAAGCCCTTATCCGTTGCTGCTCAAATCCGTCATGCCGGTACTGCTATGCAACACGACCAACTCATGTATTGGTGGGACACAAATCGCACATCACTCAAAGCCCTCGACACCTGGCCAAAGTTCGTTGAACGTGTCAAAGAGCGTTTTGTCGCCTCTGGCTGGAAACTCGACGAACTGCGCGCATTCTATGCCGTACGCCAGAACCGACGCAGCTTTCGTGACTTCGCGCAAGATCTTGATACTCGTCGATCTGCCTTGGGTACTACTGGTACTTATGGTATCTCGGATGCTGTTATGAAGAAACATCTCTTGTTTTTCGCCAACGAACGACTCACTCTTCGCATCATGGCCAATCCGACCTTTGATCTTGAAAAGATCACACTGGAGGCTTTGACGAATCTGCTCTTCACCACTTCAGATAGCCTCATTGCAGAAGGAGGCTTGCTAGGACGTGCTCCGGCCATACCGCATGCTGACATTCCCCCTGGTCCGCTTGTGTCAGACCCCGTTTCCGCTGGCACAAGGACGACGATCTTGTCCCCTGAGGAGTTCAAGGCCATTCAAACTGCTGGTGGCTGTTTCCGCTGCAAGAAGACACCACAGTCTCCTAATTGGACCCCTCACGTATCCTTGACTTGTCCCGGCGACGATAAAAGCGGAATTCCGCCTGGTCGCAACTATCGACAGCCGAAAACGGAGCCCGTGGCTGCAATTCTACCAGTCGCATCTGTCGGTGTCGTCATGCCCCCCGCCGATCTCGACGACTACTATGATTCCGACGAGGAGTATTCACACGGAAGTGAAATCATGGTCACCATTCCTTGGGATTCTTAAGTTCTTTTAAGTTCTTTTTCTTAGTATTTTTCCCCCCCTTCGTGCAATGTTACGACCCCCAGGCTGGCATCTGTTGACTCGCCTATTTTCGTTGCTTCGGATTCTTCTCGAGTAAAAGGCCTTGTTCTGATAGTAACTGGATTGTATCCTGTGGGGTCAGTTTCACGGGTTTTTGCCTTTGGTTTCCTTGGTCGTTTTTCGGAGGGTGGAAGGGTGTAAGCCTCAGGATCATAACATCATGACATCATAGTTCAACATACATATATACGCTATCGCACGGTCACGTAGTCCTTAGTCGTATCCTACCATCAGCTGTCTTCGTCGTTTCTTATACACGTCGTTGATCCGTCACTTCGTGTCCCTCAGTGTTTCCCGCTGTTTCCCGCAGTGGGCTTCCACAGCAGAGGGGATGGGGGGGTTGACTCGGGAGCGCTGCCTGGTTTGCCTATGCTTGTACTCGAAACTAACTTGAACGTTGGATCAGCCAATGAAGTCCTCTGTCAAGTACTTACTCACTTACACGTCCTCGACGGTGTCGATGCTGGACCTGGAGCCTGAGTTTGCACTTGCAAGAGATCGAATCTGCTAAGTTCTTTCCCACGAATTCAGCGTCACGAGAAATATTTCACACATCTCACCCTCATGAGCGCCAGGCCGGGTATCACTAAAACCTTGAAGTTTACCTAGTATGTCTCCTTGTGATCCCTGACTTCTGGATCCTGACGTCCATGTTAGCGAGAACCTCGGGAAGGAGGGCTACTTGATCTTCACATTCGACAACGAGAAAGTCTCAGGCCAGGTGATATATGAGGACTATTTCCCAGCCGTTTGGCGGTAGGTATTTGGATTGGCACGGAAAATGTGTTTGCAGCTTACCTGCGATTTAGAGCCGTCGACTTGCGAGAAACTGGCAAGCATGACTGTGTCATTCCATTAGGTCTTTCACTGACTATACCTGCAGGAAAACATTACTTCTATGTGACATTCAAACAACAGTAAGTAAATAACCTCTGTCTGCGTCTTTGCGCTAGTCACCAACCCCGGTTTGATTTGCAGATTTCTTTTTGCAACCTGCCAAGCTCAGAAGGGATTGGTCACGACGGACTCAGCTATTAGTAAGCCGATCAAGGTGCTCAGTTATGATGAACTTTTGTTTCACGTAGATGACGAATCCAGTATCTAAATAGTTCAAGGAAAGCACCGACCTGACAGTTGATGACGAGGGCTTCAAGTGGAGTGTAGGTCTCGCAGGCGATTATTACACAATCTCTCAATATGTTGACCTATGACATTGGTTCACAGGAACCGAAGCAGATCTCAACTCCCGTCCTTCAAGCGCACAATCAGACAGCCAAAGCACAGGACATCTCCCTCTGTATGTGACTCGAAGGAACGGTATTGATCTTGGTACTGACCGCGTACAAACCTACGACCGTCGCAGGCACTGAAGGCGCATCCCCCTCGGAGTGGCCTGAGGCTCTTTTGTGCTTTAAGCATGTTGGGTGAGTTTCGAGTATGACTTTGTCATTTCATTCAATCGATTTCGTTCATTATCAAGGGCCCAAACGACTCTCCCGGTGGAATTCACGGGACAGCTTCGAATTTACAATGACCCGTCCTTTAAGCACGAGATAAGTGTAGAATGCGATACCATCTGTCCGAAACACGCGGAACTAGTCCAACCACCCCCTTCTCCACCCATTTGGGATCATGCTCTCGACGAGTCAGGTCTTGCAGAGGATTGGATCATTACATATAACGTTAGATCCGGCAATTTTGAAACTAAAGCAGCCGAGTAGAAGGGTAAACGGGGCTGCAGCATAGCTACGATCTGCGTCAGAGTAGGGGGCTACTGATTTACTGACCACACCGTCTTTCGTTATAGCATCCTCCCCTCGGAGTCAACCATCTGTTATTTCACTTGACTTGTACTGCCAAATGATGTTTGTATTTCGTTTCCTCGTGCGAGTGTTCAAGCAGATGATCCAGGTGTAATGAATCTCGTTGCAATTGGCGGGAGAGCATTGATGTGACGAGCACGGTGTCTCAGGATGCCGAAAACGCATGCCAGAAGCATCTCGGGATGCCCAGGATGAATAAGAAACTCACTGGAAATAGCCGGCGTGGATGGGGGACCTCTCAGGCCCATTTCGGCTCGACAAAGAACCCCATCCGAAAGGGTCTTTGTGTCGAGAATCCTGGTATTTCTTATGCAGATCTTCTTATCCAGATACCAGGTTCTAGAGCCATTTCCATTTGTCTCTTTTACGCTATTCATATTACGAAGGCCTAGACCCTTATCTATGATGTCACTATGACATCATGGGTCTAGACGCTTATCTCTTATCTATGGCGTCATTCTGACACCATATGATACCACTATTGCGTTATACCTTATCGGCCAATGGCCTTTATCCCTCTTATCAGTTATCAGGGCTGTGTATACGCATATAGCTAACTGCCACACATGTACAAACAGATACAGGGCAGTATATAAACCTGGCCTTACAGCCAGGTCTAATAACGA
>JBBPRK010000761.1:0-18010 GCA_038093075.1 Boletus patriciae
AGAGTGAGTAATCAAAGCAGTAAAAGAGTCCGTCGATCAGGTGTTTCATTTCCGAGGCTACTATTTTGAATGCCCTCACGAACTGGTGGTCATCGTTAGCCCAATGATTCACTGTGGTTCGACATACCCCTCTGCGCTGACCTGTTCTGTTTCCCAACCTTCCTCGTGCAGTTCTTGTTCCCACCATCTGTCCAACAGACTATCCATCGATCTTAGAGTAAGAGATACTAATGTTTGCGCCATTCGGACAAGGTCGCCGTCCGTGTAGCAAAGATACGCTGACGAAACGTGTTGATAGGTCCAAGTAAAGCACTCAAGTGTATTAGTCCTCCGTGGTGTTTGGTACTGGGCCCACCAAAGAGTCCAAGGAAAAAATCATTAACAACTTGTCGCAAGGACTCTCGAACATGAACTCACCGTATCAATACTGACTGCAACTCTCGAGACAAATTTGAATCACGATTAACAAGACTTCACGATGTGTCAAGTCACCCGCATAAGCTTTGAGTAGTGGCTTGGCGGTCTTTGTACTAGGGCTGATCAGACTGAGCAGACCAGTCTGGTTCGCCTTGTTCTGTATGGCGCAGATGGACCCGGGCGACCACTGCATTGTATGTATCAAGTACGACTTCCGGCTCGAAGCGCGGTTGGAAGCGAGCGAGGGTGACTGTTTCATTTCTAGTAAGTTGCTGCAGCTGGTACTAACACGGTGTAAAGTCGATCGTCACGGAGTGTGTTCATAGAGATATTCATCACGGCTGCGTTAGTCCAGTTCGGTGGATCCTGTGATTCAGAATCCTTGTCCCGTTTCAACGCGTACGCAGGCGGTAGATCCGGGTCCCGTCCCTTTTCTGAAGCAACAAAGTTGATAGAAAACGTTGATGCCCCCGAAATGTAGGTATTGTCTTTTGTTTGTACCTAAGCTACGTTTGGAGCCAGCCATATTTGTTACTACTATATGTAAGAGGCTATGCGATGGCCCGTACCATCCAGACATTCAGGCCAAAACGCTTCGTCCTTAGTGCTGACTACGGACGCACACGACGGTACTGAAACGCCAACGCAGAAAGTTCAACCGACCTCCTTCTCAAACAGCCTCACGCAACCCCAAAACCTGCACTCGGTGGGCTCCCCACACTTCTTTGGCGTTTGAGGCAAGGAACGGCCATACGGCGAGAACTTTTCTTGTGCTCTTTAGAATGGGTGGTACAAGGCGCGAAAACCGGTCATCCCAAGTCATGGTCGAGCTTCGTAAGTCCCGTCATTCCATGCCTTGTGCTCGTGTTACGTGTATAGTTTACTTCTCCATAGTAAACGGTGGTAAGCATTGATTCTAGAAGACGGAATGGCGTCGATGATCGACATCCAGGGAACTCATGGTTTCCCGCTGACCATCCTATTATACCCGAGGAGGGCCGCGAGGCAGCACAACGGCTCGCACAGAACACGGAGCGGCGCAAGAGTAACACATCGAAATGCCCATCTCCAGAGTAGCTGGAGCACAGGTCCCGCCCGCATTCACACAGGTGATCTCGAGGAGGGTGTTGGGATGGTTGGGGGGACGGCCGCTCATGTGTCTGCGTGCGTGTGCATCGTCGTTTTTATTTCTTTTACCCGTCTGGTGGAGTTGAGGTTCAAAAGATGTTGCTCTTGCAGGGAACGAACCAGGCGGTGGAGTGTGTTGCTGTCGGTGCCAACTCCAAATAGTCTATCCTTAGCAAAGTCAGCTCCACACATGCACACCACGGCTGAAGTACAGGGCGTGAGCTAGGACTCCATCAATGCTTCCATACGCTCGTCTCTATTTCTGTGCTTTGTGAACCGATAAATGGGGCATACCCTCATATCCGCCCATATCAACTCGGAGGTATCACCATCTTTGTGGTCGTCGCTTTTTGCCCACCTTCTCGATATATATGTGCTCACCCACGCTCTATCCCCCCTGATCGAATCGGGGATTGTTTCCGTGGCATGAGTCAAGGCTGGTGACGAGGATCACCGCGTGGGAGAGGCTTGAGAGTTCATGTGGGTGTGATTTTCTTTCTTTCAGCTGGTCACTTATTTCCCTCGTCATTGTATGCGTAGCCCGAACACTTGCCCGAACACTCTCGATGGCTGTCGGAGCAAGATATTCGTTTTTCTACCCCTTTGCTGCGTCACGCATCTTGAATAACAACGGTAACCACACACTTTGGCTGCTTCTTCCTACAAGGTCGGACCGATGTCCGCTGAGTCACTCGTTCTGACGTTCTGTATCGCACCGCATGATTTTTTTTACACATCCACCATGGAGTCCAAGGTCTTGGGCCCCCGGCCGGGCGAACACGAACGTGATCTAACTCAGACGAGGTGCATCCACCTGGGAGGTTCTACAGTACTTGGCTCCTCACGAACGCTTGACTTTGCACACTGATGTCTGGCTCGACCGATGTTGATGGCACAATGGTTGTACATGTCCGCGTCCGGGTTAGCGGCTCCTACCAGTTGCATCGCAAGCCTTCGTTGCGTGAGTCATACCATCCCCACGGCAGAGCAAGGGGGTCATGAAGTATCACAGGCAACTACCACACCCGATTAGTGTTTGCCACAGCACCCTGCTCGCGCTCAATCCCGATGGCAACCAGTGTCAGGCTGGTGTCCGACCGGCGCGTGTCGTCAGCGATGCAGGGTGCCATCCGCGTATGCCACTCGCTTCTTGAAATGCGCGGTACTTTGTCCTTTCCCCAAGAAGTGAGGCTATTCGGCCCAGTTGTGGTCTTCGACTCCCTCTCAGGCTGCGTGTCATGGGCGTGTTGGCATTGTTCACAATACCGCGAGAAAGCGAACTCGAAAGAAATGAACGACAAGTATACAACAAAGTCATACGCGCGAGTTGAACCGCCAAATCGCTCACCGACCAAATCAAACTCGACCCATCTTCGTTCGCTTCAGATGCTTTATACTCGAATGTAGATCAGCTGAAATGCCCTTCATCACTGTACAGGAATTATGCCAGCTTCACCCGTTTTATCTAGCGGACACCGCCATATTTATACCCGCAAAAGGGCTATCTCGGTAGGAGTACCGGACGCTGGCCCGTGTCCACCTACTCTGGCTGAGTCGTCCCAACCCCCATCGATGTCTCCTCGACGTCTTCAAAGTCCTCGTCTTGTCCAACATCCGCGAATATGATCGTCGTCCCGCCAGCGTCGCGGCCGGATGACGACAAACCGAAACCGGTGTCGATCCCGCCCCCACCTATACCCTGAACATCACATGCGTACATCTCCCGAGTGCTCACGACGAATCGAGGCACTAGAGTGAACAGGGGCACATATCCCAGCAAGAACAACAGTATCCCCTGCCATCCATCCGTTGGAAGCTTTCCCAAGTTACCCAATACGTTCAAGAGAGTAAACCCAAAGATGCTGTGACACATCAGCTGGGTCGGTGATTGGTTTGGCAGGGGAGGATGTGGAGGGAAGGGATGAGGTGGGGACGTACACAAGGAAGTAGAGGAAGCCCTCCCTGACGAGCAAGTTCATGTATCGATTGAGTTGCCACTGCCTTGTCGCGCGGTACATTTGATATGACTGCCTCGCAAATTGGAAGAGCGCGAGCATGCACATCGCTGTGCCTTGCGTGACTTGGGAGATGGTGGCCACTTCCGTCCAAGTGGCTGAGGTATTCTCCATCACGCAAAATGAAAAGTCAAGTATCTGGATGGTGGTCGCTTTGTGGTGGCCAGCAAGTGGTGTGGTAGCGGACGGCTGGTTAGTGTGGTTACCATTGGTTCAGCCAGCGTCTACATACCCGACAAATTCTTCGGATCGCTGCTCATGGCAGTAGCGAGGATGGTGGAGGTCATCTCCACGACAAACAACGTAAGGAGAGCGCCGAGGATTAACCTGGATCGATTATACATTACCCATACGCGGAGCATCATCACGACTGCAGCCACCATCAGAGTATGTTTTTATGAGAGTGAACTACACAACAACTCACAATCGGCTGCACCAAAAGCGAGAGTGAGTGTCCAATTGGTGGTGGTGGTGATTATTTGACCTTGAGATTATCCGTGAATAGCATAGACAGGGAAAGTGAGTGTGCCCACAACTGATTAGTAGACATCAGATGCGTTGGGAAGCCTCGACAGAGGGTAGGACGAATACGTACATCTGGGCGTGCACACTTCAGTAAGCTCGCTAGTCATAAGAGTCTGAGGAAACGTACATTTGCAGGGCCAGGAAGGAAGCTACTTCCCACTTGGGGCGGGGTTACAGTCCGATCATCGCCACGTTTAAGTGCCAAACATACCGAGGGAATCGATTCTGATGAACCGGTTAGAGTTAGCATTCAGTGTATGTCTTACAACAACCATACACTCACACGAGAAAGAAAAGGCCGAAATAACGAACCTATAACAAGGCTGAGAAGCTGCTACGGGTCGCGAAAAAGAAGTTCGATACGCACGAGAATGAATAGCGTCGACACCCAGGTCCAGGGCTTGCTCTGTGGTCCTATCAGGAACATGTCACCCTGCCAAACGATTATCTGCTGACCCAGATGTATTCTATCTACACGGGCTATCAGTGAGGCAAACCTTGTGCGCAATGGTGGGGAGTTATACCTCATTCGAAAGTGTAAGGACTGACAAACGTAGAAGTTATACATCGTGTTGGAACAGAACCAAGGCTTGACTCACCGTAATCATATCCGACGGCAGTAATGACAGCAACTGCGGTAAAGTTGTGATATTGATCTCCCGTGAGTGAGAACGAGCATACGGGTTACGCAGTCATTCTGGTGAAGGCTAGTCAGCGCGGACTGTAGCGCAGAAACCATGGTCTCGACGGATGTGTGCTGAGACAATCGCAAGTAGCGCGGACAGGAAGAAGCAATCTTACTCCACCTTTCGAAAGGGAAAATCGCCGTGTTTATAAGGGTGAGGAACTTATCTTTTGTTATTACCAGAGATACAGCTCCATCATAATCATGACACGCGCATCCCTGAAACACGACCTACGAAATTAGTTCAGCACTATTACTTGGTATTACCACACAATAATATTATGTATGCGTCTATATTTGTCTGATTGCATCAATTCATTTTACAACCGGCAAGCCATAGTAGCAAGTACCCACTTGAACGTCGCAACACGTAGGCAACCCCAGCTAGTACCCGGAACCTTCCATATTTCAATCTCCAAAGCTAGATCACCGAGCCAGGCAAAGGGACTTTTGAAAATGAGAGGTTTGTCCTTTACAGAAGTAAAGATGAGGCTGAGATCAGGATTGCGGAGATGGCAGTGCTTCGGAGTGTTACCGTTTAGCGGTGAGATGGACGCACTGTTGGCAGTTGCGAGTGATCCAAATCATGATCGTGGGGTATTCTCGTAACTCCGCAGTTCGAGGTAGGGTTCCGCACGGGTAACACCGCAGTGAAAAATGTCAATACCGTACCCGCACCCTCGAACACCATACCCACTAGGGGTTCGGGCACGGGTCTCGTACTATAGCGAAGGCGAATGGGACGCGATGGGATGTGAACGGGACGAGGACGCGAACGGGACGCGACGCGATGAGAACGCAAGCGGGATGAGGACGGGGCGACATGGCGGGATCCGAAGGTGACAAGAGAGTGTGCGAGTAAGCGGCGCTGCACTTGCATGCAGACACGAACGCCTGAAGGGTGGTAGGGCGAGCGCAAAGGGGACGGGAGCACGCGCTGTGCATTCGCATTCGCACGAGGACGAAGCGAGCATGGTGGAGCGAGAGTGAGTCAAGCGGGGTACTGGCGAAACTGCAGAGAGCACAAGAACTCACGAGGGGGAGGTGGCAGGAGGGTGAGGGTGACGAATAGGGGGATGACGAGGTTGAGTGTGACAACAAGAGGAGCGGCGACGTGTTTGTGCCGTCGCTGAGCAGGAAGGGCGAAGGCGAGAGGAGAGGAGAGGAGAGGGCGCTGAGGGTGAGAGAGACTCGGAGGGCGACCCAGCAATGAACCCGACGCCGCACCCGCATGGAGACGCGAACGCGTTCGCATTCGCGTTTGCACATGAGGGCGAGGGTGACAGGATGGTGAGGTTGACAACTAGGGTGCGACGAGGTTGAAGGTGACGACGAGAGGTCCCAGACTCGATCGTGAATCGATCACCTCGCGGCGACTATTTCACTGCGACTACGCAACCCTCGTGGTGGAGTGGTCCAACCACTAGTACAATTGTGATGTCCCAGACGGCGGCTGTGTCGGGATCCGATGCGACAGCGGAGTCGAGTCGAGTCGGGCGAGAAGTCGACTCCATTGATGCGTCAAGACCTGTTCGTATGTCTTTGCGTCCCACACACTCACCCCGTCCCAGCCCGTCCCCACCGTGATCCATCTGCCGTCCTTCGACACAGCGAGACAGCAGGACGACCTGTTTCCATTCTTGCTATTTGTTGCTGTCACTCGCCACGCTCCGATACCGACACTGCTGCCGCCCACGAGGTACTCCTCATCCGTCAAAAATGAAACTACCCGTGCTGAGCTACCGTCGTCGATTTCGATGAACGAGGAATGTCGCCCGATTAAACGGTCAGCACCGAGCAGCGCCATCTTGCCAGTACGCACTGGTCATTGTCGACGACAAATTAAACGAATCATAATTGGGAGAGTCAACGAAGAAACCGTTGTCCCTATGCCACCTTTGCCCTTCATGATATAGGCCAGTACAAACGCCCCATCACCTCGTGTTTTCGATGCTTGCTGACCCTGGTCCCAGGGCTATGTTTCCAAGCCCCAACGAATATACTCGGAATCGACCCTCCACTGTGGGGTGAATACCAAAGTGTACCCTGATCGGCACAGAGTCGACATCATCCTTGCGCCATAGTTGTGCTTGGTCAAAACCAGCTCTATCATATGCTAGTCATATACAGTGCCATTTTGTGAGTACGATCCCCGGCACGATGTACCGATTCTCGACCTCCAGCGGGCCGTCCCCTTTGACCTGCGCGAAACAGGACTCTCTGTCATCTTTGATTACCATGGGATGGTTTGCCAATGGTAATATCATGCTCATCGTCTGCCATCCAGAAATTTCACTCCACAGCCTCGACAAAAGATTTTCCCTACGATGCTATGCCGACGCGGAAAGATCATCCGACCCCCCTCGAAGAGCTCATCGTGGGCGCTTCATTGTATGGTGAGTATTCACTCTCCCTGGGGCCCGCACACTTGTCCTCTTTTGAAGTTGACGTGTACGTGTAGATATTTCCGCTGCGCGTCACCAGCGTCCCGCAGACATTCAGAGAAGGCTAATTGGCTCGCTACACCATTAATCGATCTCTCGCGAATGTTCGCCGCCCACGGTGTCAGGACCTATATACACATCATCAGTCGAGACCATTCTGTTTACCCGAAACGATGAATTTAAATAAATATTTCAACTCTGACACACTCGCGCGTGGTGTGAGGTGTGAGGACCAGGTATACGGTATACCGCCATTGAAGAGAACCATCACGGTAGACAGTACCGGCCGGATACTAGCCCATGTCCAATTACTCTGGCTGAGTTATCCCAACCTCCATTGGTATCTCCTCGACGTCCTCCGACCTCTCGTTCTGCTCGACATCCGCGAACACGATCGCCGTCCCGCCAGCGCCGCGGCCAGAAGATGACAAGCCGAAGCCGGTGTCGATCCCACTCCCACGTCTACCTTGAATATCATGTGCGTACATCTCCCGAATGCTCAGGATGAATCGAGGCGTTAGAGGATACAAGGGCACAGTTTCCAGGACGTCCAGTATCAGCAGCCATCCACCCGTTGGACTCCCTCCCCCTAAGGCAGCCAATAAGTTGACGATATTATACACAGAGATGCTGTGATGCCAATCAGCCGGGTTGACCAGTGGTTTGGCAATGGAGGGGGTGGAGGGAAGGGACAAGATGGAGACGTACGCAAGGAAGTAGAGAACGCCCTGCCTGACGAGCAAGCTCATGTAACGATTGAGTTGCCACTGCTTTGTGACGCGGTACATTTGAAGTGACTGCCTCACAAACTGGACGAGCGCGAGCACGCAGATCGCTGTACCAAACGTCATTTGAAAAATGGTGCCAACTTCAGTCCAAATGGGTGCGGTGGGTCCCAGTTCGCAAACTGAGATGTCCAGTATTTGGATGCTGACGACTGTGTGGTGACCAACAAATGGGATGTGGATAGCTGGTTAGTGCAGCGTGACATTTATTCAGCTAGTATCCACATACCCAGCATGTTCTTCGGGTCGCTGTCGACGGAAGTAGCGATTATGCCGCAAATGATCTCCATGGAATATAACACAAGGAGAGTGCCGAGGATTAACCTCGATCGATTATACATTGCCCATACGCGGAGTATCATCACAACTGAAGTCACAATCAGTGTTCACTTTTTCTGAAACTGAACTACACAACAACTCACCATCGGCTGCACCAAAAAAGAAAAGAAAAGTCCATGAAGTGATGATACGGATTAATTGACCTTGGAAGTAACCATGAATTGAATAGACACGGAAAGCTTTGGATCATCCAATGAGAGTGCTCACAACTGGTTAAAAGATATCAGTTGTGTTAGCCCCGACATGAGGGTAGGACAAAATACGTACGTCTATGGGTACACACTTTAGAACGCTCGTTAGTCATCATCGACGTTAGAAGAAAAATACCTCTGCCGCAGGTAAGAAGCTACTCCCCTCTTAGGGCGGGATCACGGTTCAGTCAATCTCACGTTTCAAATGGAAAACATACCGAGGTTATTCATTCTGATGAACCGGTTGGAGTTAGCATTCAGTATATGTCTTACAACAACCATACACTCACACGAAAGAGTAAAGGCCGAAATAACGAACCTAACCAATACTGATAAGTTGCGGGTCGCGACAACTTGAAGAAGTTCGATACACACGATAATGAATAGTGTCGACACCCAGGTCCAGGGTTTGCTCTGTGGTCCTATCAGGAACATGTCACCTTGCCAAACGATTGTCTGCTGACCCAGATGTATTCTATCTACGCGGGTTATCAGTGAGGCAAACCTCATGCACAATGGTGCAGAGTATGTGATGTCATACCTCATTCGAAAATGTAAGGACTGACGAATATGAAATTTTGAAAGTTGGTACTAGTACATCGTATTGGAACAGAACCTATAGCTCACCGTAATCATATCCTACAGCAGTAACAATAGCCACTGCGATAAGGTTGTGATGACGATCTCCCGGAAAGAGGATGTGCATACAGGAAACATAGTCATTCTGTTGAAGGGTGGCCAGCGCGGATAGTAGCGTAGAAGACATGGTCTTGACGAAAGTGTCACACTGCTGGTAAGAGGCAATCGCAAGTGTGGCGGAAAGGAAGATCAAGAAATTTTAGTCCATTTTCGAAAAGGCAAGATTTATAGGAGAGCAGAACTTATCTCTTGGTGTCACCAGCCATGCAACCCCATCATATGATTGATCATGGGCGCAGCACTGAACATGATCAGAATAGTTCCACACGGGCTACCAAGGCGGGTCAATGATCATATCAGACTGACGTGCCGCCATCCAAATGATGGTACTTAACTAGGTATGGCATTGGGAACCTCCCCGCCGCCAGCAGTGCTCTGCGAACTGATATATTAGTGATGCACTATTGCTCTGCCTACTGCTCCATTCCCTGAATCAAAGTATGAATGATATATCGCAACAGCTTCACCACTGGCAGCACTGCTCAGTTGAATGAAACTGATACATTACTCACACCGTACCATGACTGATCAATCACTCGCGTTCCGAAACGGCTATGGTCCATGTCATGCTCATCCGACGTGGACCGCCAGCGATATATGACTATAAGACGTACCAGATAATCAATGTCATCCGTGAGTCGTGCATAGCATTCTTCATGTCCGTAAGAGTCCAAGGAAGATGGTGGTCTGTGTAACTGTGACGTGAGGTGGCACGTGATGCGGCTACGCACTTAGGTAAAGCACATATGTACCAGTGATACCACTCGACACTGCCGGCAAATGCGGGCTAGTAGCCGCTAGCACTGCCAATGGAATGGAGGTCTGCCAACAACACTATTGCTGTCCCCAGACTCGGACGGGATCAGTATTCGTTGTCACGGCTGGCGCGAATCGATCACCATGCGACAAGCACTTCACCGCGACTAGCCAACCCTCGTGGTGGAGCGGCACCCGTTCGCGAGTTGCGATGTCCCAGACGGCGACTGTGTCAGGATCCGATGCGACGGCGAGTCGAGTCGAGTTTGGTGAGCAATCGACTCTGTTGATCTTAGTGCCTTCCAGCGTCAAAGCCTGTTCGTATGTCTTTGCTTCCCGCACAACCACCCCGTCCCATCCCGTCCCCGCCGCTATCCATCTGCCGTCCTTCAACACAGCGAGATAGCAGGACGACCCCGTTTCCATTCTTGCCATTTGTTTGCTATCTTCCACTCGCCACGCTCCGACACCGACACTGCTGCCGCCCACGAGGTACTCTCTGTTTGTTGAAAATGCAGCTGCCTGTATTGAACTACCGTCGTCGATTCCGATGAACAAGGAACTCTCTTGTCCAGTTAAATGGTCAGCACCGAGCAGCTCCGTCTTGTCGGGACGCACCGGTCATTTTCGAGGACAAACGAGTCAGAGCTTAATCGAGAGAGTCGACAAAGAAGCCGTGGTCACTTACCTTTGCCCTTCATTGATATAGGCCAGTGCAAACGATCCATCACCTCGTGTTTTCAGTACTTGCTGACCCTGGCCCCTGGGCTATGTTTCCAAGCTTCAACGAGCATACTCGGAATCGACCCTCTACTGTGGGGTGAATACCAAAGTGTGCCCTGATCTGCGACTTGAGCTTGGTAAAAGCCAGCTCCGTATACTGGTCATATACAGTGCCATTTTGTGGGTACGATCCCTGGCACGATGTACCGATTCCTGACCCCCACCGGGCCATCTCCTTTGACCTGTGTGAAACAGGACTCTCCGTTATCTTTGATTATCACGGATGATTAACTGATTTACGAATGGTAATATCGTGCTCAGAGTCTGTCACCATCCAGAAATCTCACGCCAGTCGACAAAAGATTTTCCCTACAATGCTATGCCGACGCGGAAAGATCATCTGACCCCCTTGAAGAGCTCATCGTGAACGTTTTATTGTATGGTGAGTATTCACTCTCCCCAGGGCCCGCACACTTGTCCAAGTTTACGTGTACGTGTAGATATTTCCGCTGCGCGTCACCGGGGTCCCGCAGGCGTTCAGAGAAGGCCAATTGGCTCACTACACCATTAATGGATACCTCGCGAATGTTCGCCGCCCACGGTGTCAGGACCTACACATCCTCGGTCAACACCATTCTGTTTACCCAGAGCGATGGGTTTAAATAAATATTCCAACTCTGACACACTCGCGCGTGGTGTGAAGACCAGGTTTACCACCGTGTAGAGAGCCATCACGGTAGACAGTACCGGCCGGATACTAGCCTATGTCCAACTACTCTGGCTGAGTCGTCCCAACCTCCATCGGTATCTCCTCAACGTCCTCCGACCTCTCGTTCTGCTCGACATCCGCGAACACGTCCGCAGTCCCGCCTGTGGCGCGGCCAGAAGACGACAAGCCGAAGCCGGTGTCAATCCCGCTCCCACGTCTACCCTGAACATCAAGCGCGTACATCTCCCGAATGCTCAGGATGAATCGAGGGGTTAGAGTGTACAAGGGCACAACTTCCAGGACGGCCAGTGGCAGCTGCCATCCCGCTGGGATGATCCCTCCTAAGGCAGCGAATACGTTGATCAGACCAAACATAGTGAAGCTGTGATGCCATCAGCTGGGTCAGTGATTGGTTTGGCAGTGGAGGGTGTGGAGGGATGGGATGGGATGGGATGGGACGTACACAATGAAGTAGAGGATGCCCTGCCTGATGAGCAAGCTGATGTACCGATTGAGTTGCCACTGCTTTGTCACGCGGTACATTTGAAGTGACTGCCCCACAAATTGGAAGAGCGCGAACGTGCACATCGCTGCACTATGCGTCATTTGCAAAACGGAGGCCACTTGCGTCCAGATGGGTGCGGTTTCTCCCCATCCGCAAAATGAAATGTCCAGTATTTGGATGGTGACGACTGTATGATGACCAGCAAATGGGACGGTGAACAGCCAGTTAGTGCAGCGTATCATTTATTCAGCTAGTCTCCACTCACACAACATGTACTTCGGGTCGCTATGGAGGGCAGTAGAAATGATGCCAGAAATAATCTCCAGGGAAAACAACACAAGGAGAGTACCGAGGATCAGCCTCGATCGATCATACATTGCCCATATGCGGAGCATCATCACAACTGAATGTATCATCAGGGCTCACTTTTTCTGAAGCTGAGCTACACAACAACTCACAATCGGCTGCACCAAGAAAGAAAAGAAAAAACCATGCATTGACGACAAACATTATTTGACCTTGGAAGTAACCATGAATAGAATAGATAAGGAACGCCTTGGGTGAGTGTGCTCACAACTGTTTAATAGATATCAGTTGTGTTGCCCCGACATGAGGTAGGACAAAATACAGTAACATACGTCTGTGGGTACACAATTTAGTGGGCTCGTTAGTCACCATCGGCGTTGGGAGAAAATTACCTTTGCTGCAGGTAAGAAGCTACTTCCCTCTTGGGGCGAGATCACCACTCAGTCAATCTCATGTTTTAAGCGCCAAACATACCGAGGGAATCAATTCTGATGAACCGGTTGGAGTTAGCATTCAGTATGTCTTACAACAACCATAGACTCACACGAGAATGCAAAGCCCGAAATAACGAACCTATAACAATGCTGATAAGTTGCGGGTCGCGACAACTCGAAGAAGTTCAATACACACGATAATGAATAGCGTCGACACCCAGGTCCAGGGTTTTCTCTGTGGTCCTATCAGGAACATCTCAGCTTCCCAAAGGATTGTTTGCTGACCCAGATGTATTCTATCTACATGGGTCGTCAGTGAGGTAAACCTTGTGCATAATGGTGCAGAGTATGTGGCATTATACCTCGTTCGAAAATGTAAGGACTGGCCAATGTGGAGCCTGTTGGTATATTGTATTTGAAAAAAACCTATGGCTCACCATAGTCATATCCTCCAGCAGTAAGCATAGCTACTGTGATAAGGTTGTGATAACAATCTCCCACGAGAGAGGATGAGCATACGGGTCACGTAGTCATTCTGGTGAATGCTGGTCAGCGCAGACTGTAGCACAGAAGACATGGTCTTGATGGAGGTGTCACACTGCTAGTAAGAGACAATCGCAAGTGTGGCGGATAGGAAGATCAAGAAATTTTAGTCCACTTTCGAAAAGGCAGGTTATAAGAGAGTGGAACTTATCTTTTGGTGTCACCAGCTATGCAATCCCGTCATATGATTGATCATGGGCGCGGCGCTGAACATGACCAGATCCGAGAATAGCCCCACACGGGCCAGGGCAACTGATAGGTCAGACTGAGGCGCTACCATCCAATTTATGTAGCTCTTCTTTCTAGTGCCAGTGGGGTCCCTGAGGTGGAGGTCACCGATCATCGATCATTGATGATCGACGACGGTGTATGAACGCCATCGTGAGAAGGCATCTCACGCTCAATTCCCCCCTTGCGGATTGGTACAATACCTCAGCTTGCTGTCTTGAGACGTCGAGACCCCTGCGCGATTTTGCGAGCTCGCTCCGAACGACCTTACAGTGACCCCGGGCCATTGCCTTGTATGGCCCCGATATCGAAGTGTGTCCGAAACTCACAGCTACTTTCTGGGACGGTGACGCAGCAGGTCAGCATCACAATCCACCCTTCTCGCCATCGCGCCTGGCCTCTCCAACGTGTGGTCCAATTTAAAACCCAATGGGATGGTAGCACCGGCATGTGTGATCACTCGCCTGCAGCCCATTTCGCCTACTCGTCATGTGTTCATGTGTTTGTCTCTCTTGCCAATTCGCTGTTATTTGGTAGAAAGAATCTCAGTCCTGTCCGTGGAGCATACCAAAGCAAAAGGCGACACTCACGCTCGTTATGGGAAATGGTTATCCAGAAATTTCATGCCACAGCGTCGACAAAAGATTTTCCCTGCGATGCTATTATGCTATGCTGATGCAGAAAGACCATCCGACCCCGTCGAAGAGTTCATCATGGGCGCTTAATCATATGGTGTATTTCACTCTCACCGGGACCCGCACACTTGTCCTCTTTTGCAGTTGATATGTGTGTGTAGATATTTCTGCTGTGTGCCATCGGCGTCTCGCAGACGTTCAGAGAAGGCCAATTAGCGCGCTACACCATTAATGGATCCCTCGCGAGTTGTTCGCCGCCAACGATGCCGGGATCCATATATCCTCAGTTGTCACTATTCTGTTAACCAAAAGCGATGAATTGTTCAACTCTGACTACCAGGTACCGCCATGTAGAGGGAGGGCCATCACGGTAGACAGGATAGGACACTTGCCCATGTACAACTACTCTGGCTGAGTCGTCCCAACCTCCACCGGTACCTCCTCGACGTCCTTCGACCTCTCGTTCTGCTCAACATCCGCGAACACATACGCAGTCCCGCCTGCGCCGCGGCCAGAAGACGACAAGCCAAAGCCGGTGTCGATCCCGCTCCCACGTCTACCCTGAACATCACGCGTGTACGTCTCCCGAATGCCCATGATGAATCGAGGAGTTAAAGTGTACATGGGCACATATTCCACGAAAACCAACGGTATCATCTGCCATCCACTGGCATTCCATGAAAGCTTTCCTAAGACAATCAATAGGTCGATGAGCAATAACATGAAGATGCTGTGACACATCAGCTGGGTGGTTTGGCAGTGGAGATGAGGTGGGACGTACACAATGAAGTAGAGGATACCCTGCCCAACAAGCAAGTTCATGTATCGATTGAGTTGCCACTGCTTTGTCACGCGGTACATTTGATACGACTGCCTCACAAATTGGAAGAGCGCGAGCATGCACATCGCTGTACCATGCGTGATTTGCAAAACGATGGCCACTTCCATCCAAGTGGGTGATGTGGTATACACCACGCAATATGAAAAGTCAAGTATCTGGATGGTGGCCACTTTGTGATGGCCAGCAAGTGGTGCGGTAGGGCACAGCTGGTTAGTGCAGCATACCATTTATTCAGCTAGTGTCCACATACCCGACATGTTCTTCGGGTAGCTGCCAAGGGCAACAGGGACGATGCCGAAAACGACCTCCAGGGAAAACAACACAAGGAGGGCGCCCAGAATCAGCCTCGATCGATTATACATTGCCCACACGCGAAGCACCATCACAACTAAAGTCACCATCAGAGTTCACTTTGTCTGAAACTGGGCTACACAACAACTCACAATCGGCTGCACTAAGAAAGACAATACAAGACCATTCACCTACGATATGGAGTATTTGACCTTGGAAGTAATCGTGAATATAATAGGCAAGGAAAGCTTTGGGTGAGTGTGCTCACAACTGCTTAGTAGATATCAGTTGTGTTGGGAAGCGACACGAGGGTAGGACAAATACGTCTATGGGTACACACTTCAGTACGCTCGTTAGTCTTCGGCGTTGGAAGAAAAATACCTTTGCCGGGCCAGGTAAGAGGGTGCTTCCCACTTGGTATGGGATCACAATTCGATCAACCTCACGTTTTAAATGCCGGCAGACATACCGAGGGCAGATATTCTGATGAATCGGCGGTTGGGGTTAGCATTCAGTATATTCTTACAGCACCCATACACTCACAAGAGTGTGTAAAGGCCGAAACAACGAACCTATAACAACGCCAATGAGTTGCTGCGGGTCGCGACAAGTAGTTCAATACACACGAGAATGAATAGCGTCGACACCCAGGTCCAGGGTTTGCTCTGCGGTCCTATCAGGAACATGTCACCTTGCCAAATGATTGTCTGCTGACCCAGATGTATTCTATCTACACGGGTTATCAGTGAGGCAAACCTTGTGCGTCATGGTGCAGAGTGTATACCTCATCCGAAAATGTAAGGACTGACAGATCATTGTGGAGGTTCAAGTTGGTACATCGTATTGAAATAGAATCTATAGCTCACTGTAATCATATCCTGCAGCAGTGAGCATAGCCACTGCGATAAGGTTGTGATAACGATCTCCCATGAGAGAGGATGAGCATACGGGACACGTAGTTATTCTGGTGAAGGCCGGTCAGCGCAGACTGTAGCGCAGAAGACATGGTTTTGATGGATGTCACACTACTAGTAAGAGACACTCGAGCGCGAGCGCGGCGGATAGGAAGATAAAGAGATTTAGTCCACTTTCGAAAAGGCAGGTTTTAAGAGAATGGAACTTATCTTTTGGTGTCACCGGCTATACAACCCTATATCATTGATCATGGGCGCCACTGGGCATGATCGCTGAGAATAGCACACGGGCCAACGGCGGCCAATGATAGATCCGACTGAGGCGCTACCATTCAAATGATGACGGTCCGTAACTAGGCTAGTATAGCATTGGGACTCCTACTCGGCTTGTCACGCTCATCTGGCAAGTCCGACGTGGACGGATAAAGGACATAATCAGACCCGGCGTACACTCTATGTACCAGACAATCATACGTGAGTCGTGCATAGCATTCCTCGTGTCCGTTTAAAGAGTCCAAGGAAGATAATTTATGTAACTCTTGTTTCTAGTGGGTGGGATGCATGCATCGGCGACGGTGGAGCAATGGATAGCCGCGTCACAGCATCGTGAGAAGGCTTCCCCGCTCGATTCCCCGGTGACCCAATCCATCCGCGTCGCATGCTTGTATTCACGAGCAGAACCCTGCGCGAAACATCTAACACCATGGTACCAGCAAGAACACCAGCGATACCCTCTCCGTAGACCTCTTGTGGAGCAGTTCGCCCTGGATGCTCCCGAACCCGAAGCATATGGTTCCCTAACACTTGTGGATTGGTACAACACCCCAGCTTACAATCTTGAGACCTCGAGACGTCTGCACGATTTTGCGCGCTCACTCCGAACACGCCTTACAGTCCACTGCCTTGTATGGCCCCGATATCTTGTGTCCGAAATTCACTGCTACTTTCTCAGGCTCGGACGGAGACGCAACGGGCCAGTATCCCAATCCATCCTTCTCGCCATGGCGCCTGGCCTCTCCGACGTGTGGTACAACAAAACCAAGGTCACGCTTGACAATGTGTACTCGCTCAAGGCCGTTCAATCGGATTGATTGCACTGTTGCACGTCCATGTCGCGAAGGTACATTCCGACCCCCAATGAACGCGTCCGACGACAACTCCTAGTTGGAAATGGGACTGAGACTCAAGTTCACACAACACCACTATCTGAGAGTGGCACTCCTCAGGATCCGGGGTATGTTCAAGTCGTTGCCCTCCGCATTCACACATGCAATGTCGCAGACGGTGTTGGAATAGTCTGAGGGGCGCAAGGTGCTCATGTACTTGCGTGACGAGTTTCGTGCGTCGTTGTTTATTTCTTTTGTTCGTGTGGTGGGTCGGGCCTCGATAGATGTTGTTCTGGCAGGGAACAAACCGGGTGGTGGCGAGCGTCGGCGGCGCCTGCCCAGCACCCCAGCCTGCAATCTTGAGACCCCGAGACAGCTGCACAATCTTGCCAGGTCACTCCGAACACGACCTTACAAAACCAATTTCCCATTGTCTTGGATGGTCTTGATAGCGAAGCGTGTCCGAAATTCACCACTGCTTCCCGCCATGGTTGCATATCGGACTTGCGATATCTAATGATCGAGAGAACCAAAGAGACGACCCGGGGCGAGCAGGTACAGAGGTGAAGCGACCCAGGAAGTCTATATCACATCCTTCACCTTCCGACGATCGACTTTGACTGCCCCTCAAATGCATGACCGGGACGAACCTCAAGAGGCGTTATCCGCGCGAGTAACCATCAACTCGTTCACTAAAATCATTTAAATACGACCACGTTTTTTTTGGGAGCTTGGGGCTCAAATGTAGACCGACTTGAAATCCCTTCAGCACTGTACAGGCATTATGCGAG
>JBBPRK010000762.1:0-18007 GCA_038093075.1 Boletus patriciae
CCAGAGAACTCTAGTTTAGTTCTCTTGGTTTTCCCCCACCTCAGCCAGTGAGATCACCTCCGCAACCGACAAGCTAGTGCTATTGGTGCGCCTCCCTTTAGTCCTCGATTCCCTAGAGCCCAGTTGATGCTGAGGCCTTTTGGGTTGTTTCACCTCCTGCCTGTTTGGAACGAATTCCTCTCGTCTCCGACGCCTTGAGTTTGTTCCCTCCTTGTCGTTCACTGTCTTGATCACTGTCCGAGCTACCACCTTGCTCCGACACTCCGACCCGACCTCTTCCGACCTCTGGGACCCGAACTGCAACAAGGGCACAGCACATAAGCTGAGGCCAAGTCCCACATCCGAGTGAACTCCAAGTTTCCGGAGTTTCGGCCAGGAGTCCGATCCACGTCTTGACAATCACCACCACACCACCACCACACCACTGGCTCTCCATCACCCCCTCGATTATTATCTCCGACATTGACTGCACCTTGAATCCACCCCCTCTGCTTAGTGGTGTACCAAGCTTGATTGCAGGTGCTGCAGACAAGGGGACAAGGGATCTGTGCTACCTGAGGATCTCTCTTTCTCCACCAGTTCCCCAGTTGCCATACCTTGATTGGACGCAGGTCTGGAGATGAGCCAGAGTGCATCAGCGATAAGCTGTGGACAGTGGGAGCTCTTGCGTGTGCTGACAACGTTCTTCTCTGGACAACCTGAAGTGCTCTGGGCCAGCTTCAAGCATCCATGTCTACCCCACCATCCAATGGGCATGACACTTAGGCCTCAAAATTCCACAGTGCATCATGTACACAATACAAGATAATCTATTGCTGAATCAACTATTGTTCAAACAGTCTGTCCTTGAAAATCAATAGATCCTACAATGATGCTATCTGATTACACTAGAGGACATTAAGCAACGAGCACACATCAAGGAGGCTGATGATTTACCTTGTACTCCAAGACTTCAATCACATCCCACAAGGGATCACCTACAAGGTGGTGATTCGCCACTTGTGTGGCACAAACCAATGCACTATACTTGAAACAACCCAAATGGCCTCAGCGTCAACTGGGCTCTAGGGAATCGAAGACTAATGAAGGGCGCACCGAAGGCACTAGCAATCGGTTGCGGAGGTATTCTCACTGGCTGAGGTGGGGGAAAACCAAGAGAACTAAACTAGAGTTCTCTGGCTGGGACTTGCGCCCTTATATACTACTGCATATGTATGTACATGTTTGTATCAGATCTACCGATGACTGTTCTAGAATATTCTGGACTCTAGTGGCATGAGGTAGAAGCGTGCATCAAGCACGGCCATGAAATGGAAGGGAAGTGATGCATGAGGTAACCGCACGGCGGTGGCAGAATGGAAGAAGAGAAGTAAGGCATAGCCATGCACTGCACGGAGATGAAGAGGGTGAGGAGTGCATGCGGCATGATGTGAAAAGAAAAGAGAAACATAGAGACAGCGTGGCTGTTATAAGTTTAATCTGATATGATAAAGAAAAGGAAAAACGACTAAGCCCGTTAGGACGCTGTTAGGCGTACCGAGCCGTAACAGATCAGGTGGTCAGACCAATCACAAACCTTAATAAGGTGGCTCAATACCAGTCTCTGGTTGAGATTTCATAAAAGCACTATGGAAACATCAGCTGACACATTTGCTATAGTTTTCCGATAGTGGCTAAAGGATGTGTTTAAACTCTTTTATCTTATAGCCCAAGTATATCCTGTGGTGAGACTTTAATGTATAATATAAAATTATCATACCCCTTAACATGATCCAATGTTATTAGTACAATTCAAAATGCCTTTTCCCCTAAACTTGCCAGGTACTCATGGCATTTAGGATCAAGGACTAACTGATGATGCACTTGGCTCAGCACTGTCACAGGACATTGGGCTTTATTGAACTGAGTCTTTCCATCAACTTTCTCTAACTATTTCTAGATTGTACTCCAGCATCTCTAGACAAGGATGAATCCTTTGGAATATCTGTTCTTCAGGGATAATATAAGTGCTAATAATTATTCCAGTAACAGACACTTGGATTGAAATAAAACATAGGTCTTCTCACTCTACAGAATGAGGTCTTGAATGCTAGTGAGTCTAGCCTTCACTTTTGTCTGCCAAAAATAATGAGGTTCAGGTAACTGATTAGAGGGTGGACTTGATTCACAATGTGGTCAATCCATTGTGAACTCCTATCACAACTATGTATTTGATGGTAGGTTGTTTGGTTGATCTATTTTCTCTCCTGGTGATGAATGATATGTAGATGTTGCAAAGCACTACAACCAAAACCAAAACCACAACCCTCCATTCCATCCTAGTCAGTCCCTGGCCATCACTGAGTCCACCAATAAAGCTGTCAGACAACATGGCAATCCACTACACCCAACTCTTATTGTGTACCCAAAAGTAAGTTAATACACTAGCTGGCTTTCCTTACTTTGCATGCTGTGTTGGGGTTAGGCATTGCAATGGTTTTGGAGGTCACTGTAAGTAGTGTTATAAAGTCCAGTACAGTCCGGTTTTTTGACCCCTAGAGGGTGCAACTGGACCACTTAGGACCGGTCTGAAGCAGTCCAGTTGCAACCAGTCTTCAGGTGGACCAGTCTATAACCGGTCATTGTGTGAATGTCCTGCTTAGCGGTGGCATGGGCGAACATAGTATATGCTCCCAGCTATCTATAGCATCTTAGTCCATGTAGTGTGGTTCACAGAATGCCGTCATATCACTATTTCCATGTCACATGTCATTAAAACATAGGTATTGAATATATATACCTGTAGTAAATCAGGATAAAATTGTACAATTATGAGGAAATTAGGGGAAGTGGGGGAAAACAGTGGCAGCCAGCCCATCTAGCTTCCAAAGCAACCAGTTGTGGTCCAGGACTGGTTTCACTGTTTTTGGAATTTATAAACAACTAGACCAGTTGGTAATTAAATCCAAGGTAACCAGACTGATCAGTCCAGTTGCTAACCAGTCTGGTCTGGTCCGGTTGCTGGTCTTTGTCTGGTCCCTGGACCAGACTCTAAAACACTAAGTGTAAGTTACTTGCAAGAGAACAGTAGAGGTAATCTGGTGGATCCTAGAGACCAAAGGGAAATCTCCAAGAAGACAGGACTGAAGGTCCTTCTGGTGCTCTATTGAGGTCTTATATACTATACAGGGGTTTGTATATATATATGGTAGGTCACACAATATGCTATGGTGAGACAAGTGCAAGGTGAACATATTATTACAATTCTATTGTGATATCACCACAGCCATACTTGTTTACATGGCAACAGTACACCCCCTCTTGACTTTACAAGCTAACCTCCTTGACCTGGAAATCAACAAGGCAGCCATTCTACTCAGAAAAGTATAACTACTACTCAGGGTTCATCTATGAACCATTCAAGGCCCCCTCCATTCATAGACTCTACTCAATTTACCAAACATCAATGTCATTGATTCTCACACAAGCCAACAGGCAGCCTTGTAGCTGTTTTTGAGGCCACTGATGAGCCTGAGGCAGTACCTGACCAGCTTGAGTCTCTATCTCCACCTTTGGCCATATTCTATGATTACTAGACCACTGTCGGTGATCAAATGGATGATGCTGGTACCAATGCTACGGGCACTGCAAATCATATATGCTGTCACATTATAACTTGTTTTCTGAACATGCTAGCATATGAATTAGATGTAGAAAACTGCAACAGTTAACAAGAAACCCCTCTCATTGCTCTCATTGACAAAGAGGTCAAAGAAGGATGGGCCAGAACTGGCCACCAGTCACATGAGACAGCCCATGCCTACTATGTCCATACCCACACCTGTACTGTATGCATATCCTCCCCCTCCTGTTATTGTTGTGCTGCTCATTGCACCATGGGACAGGCATAGTTAGCCTGAATATCCACCCTCACCTTTGGAATCATTGCTGCCTCCCCACACAACAGATGCCCTACTACACCATCCCTCCTTGTGGTGAAACTGCCAAATGAAAATCCAACTGAGACTATGCCATTCGCCAACCTCATATGTTGGTTCTCATTTCTTGATCAATGCATACAGCGTAATCCACATGACAATGTTTCCATAGACTTCACTGTATTTGGGCCCATCTTACAAGCAAAAGAATTCCTTGACATCTCACAACTTTCACATGACTATGGTGTAGAACAACAATCCTGACTGCAGTGGGACAGCCAGGGAATGTGTGGGGGTCTGAGGTGCGATATGCTTGTTCCCAAAGAGGGTCCTAGAAGGTCAGTGATGGCTTGGGTGAAAGGGAGGAGAAGAAGAAGGTGTTTACAAAGTGGCTGAAGATAGGCCAGACTGCAGGAAAGTGGACTGGTTGAGTACTGGTCAGCCAGGAGTGCAGGAGGTGGCCGATGGGCCCTATAGTGGACTCAGACATGCGGTAAGATGAAGGGAATGGTACCCAAGGCTCATGGAATCAAAAAGGTGCAGAACGATGCATTCAAATGCAAAGTACAAACTCTTTATAGTCCAGGAATTGCCCAGGGCCATGTAGTTCTGTAAATAAGATTCAAAACACTAAATAATAGGTACCCAAATGTCAATAAACATAAGAACATCAAAATGGATGATGCTAAAAGAAAAATAAGGTTAGGACTGCTATTATTATCAGGTCTCATGTGGACACAGATATAGGCCATAAATGCAGGGAAGTATGTCTTACCTGGAACTGAAAATTAGTATTGCACTTGTGGATGTTACTCAGTTTTTTTTCAATACATCACACATCTTGTTTTTTCGTCAAGGATTGTTCTAGGTACATGCAAACTCACCATATCATGATCTGTGTGGTGTGGATTGACAGTATAACTACATCCCAATCTGTTCACGATCCATGGATCCTGAGTGGCACATGATCCAGCATGGTACATATGTCAGCACCAGTTTTCTGGCCTTGTGGCATGTCTATAGCATTGTTTCAAGCTTCAAACAGTGACAGAGAAGCCCAGACATACCTTCTCATCAAACCCCTAAGAATCCTGAAAATTCAAATCATTGAATTCCTTGTTTGGTCCCCAACAAATGGATGTATGTACCTGACCTGTCTGAGTCAAATGATATGGTTTTCATCAAATTCTGCATTGTTGTTGGTGAGTTAGAGAGCACCAAAGATGAGGCATGTTTTTTGACATAATTTCTTGCAAGTGACAAGTCACATAAAAAGACAATAAACACTTTTCAAACACTTTCAGAGTTGTCAATGGGCTACCCACATACCATGGGCAATGCCATAACAGTTACACAACCATTGAACAGCAGTTCAGTGTATTGCATATCTGGCATATCATTTATGTACAAGTTTTGTATATTGTCTCTAGCTTGATTTAAACACCATGGAAAAAGCTGTTGGAGTTGTCAATGGGCTACCTACATATCATGGGAAACCCCATAACAGTTATGGAATCATTGAACAGCACCTCAGTGTAGTGCATATCTGGCATACCTTCTATATACATATAGGTTTTGTATATTGCCTGTAGCTGGATTTAAACACCTCAGTGAATGCTTTTGAAGCTGTCAATGGGCTAACTACATACCATGGGCAATGCCATAACACTTATGGAATCATTGGACAGTGGTTTAATGTATTACATATCTGACATACCTTCTATGTATAAGCTTTGTATATTGCATGTAGCTTGATTTAAACACTTCCGTAAACACTGTCAGAGTTGTCAATTGGCTACCTACATGCCACCAGCAATGCCATGACACTTATGAAATTATTGGACAGCAGTTTGGTGTGTTGTACATCTGGTATATCTTCTTGGTACACATTTTGTATATCACCTGTAGCTTAATTTAAACACTGTGGCGAAAGCTTTCAGCATTCTCAATGAACTACCTACATACCATGGGCAATGCCATTACTATTACACAATCATTTGTTGTCAACATTGAAAGTCATTGCCAAAGTGTTTACAATAAGCTACAGGTGATGTACAAAACCTGTACATGGAAGATATACTGGATATGCAACACACTGAACCACTGTTCAATAAGTTCATAACTGTCATGGCATTGCCCATGGTATGTAGGTATCCCATGAAAAACTCCGACAGCATTCACCAAAGTGTTTAAATTAAGATACAGGCAACATACAAAGCTTGTATATGGAAGGTATACATACCATATTCAACATACTGAACTACTGTGCAATAATTTCACAACTATTATGGGACTACCAGTGGTGATGTCAGGATGCGTGTTTACTTCCCATCTAGAGTGGGAAGGGGACTTCTAAGGGTGCCAACTCAGGAACTCTGGAGTGGGACTTGGTCACAGCAGGACTTTGGCTTTAGCTTGTGTGCTGTGCCTAATTTTCAAGTCTTGGCATCCTGAATTTACTTGGTCATTCAGAACCTATCAGAGGGGAGTGAAGGACCAATGTGCTAGCATGGCAACACTGAGTTAGTCTGAGGGAACTCTGAGAGTTTGGGGATGATAGATTAGGTTGGTACTCAGCAGACTTGGGGATGGGTCAGGTAGACTTGGGAATGACTACCAAGCAGTGGTCTACAACTAGAGGATGATGATGAGCATGTAGTTACAATGTACAGGTTTATATAGTACAGTACAAGGCAGTGGCCAAAGGCTGAAAGGAGTGTGCTTGGGAAAGGGACTGGTCCAAGCTACAGTGAGGTACAAGATCTGGGGTAAATGAATGAGGGGCAGTACCTGAAGGTCCAAGTGGCATAGACACTGGATTCTAAGGGTATGCCTAATACAAGTGGAGGTAAGTAAGTGACAGAGGTAATGAGATGATTGAGTCTAAATGGAGTAGTCCATATAAGGTCATACTAGGTCCGAGTGGCCAAATGGCCCAAGTCATCTGGAGTGGGGCAAAGGTCAGGGGACTGAGGGTGGACCAAGTAGCCTGAGATAGTCTGAGATGGGACTGAAGTTGAGGGACCAAGGTGAACTGAGTGGTCTGAGGTAGTCCAAGGTCAGGGTTGGACATGGTTGAATTCTGGGATATGACAGGTGGGTAGGTGGCCAATTGGCAACTCCAACAGTGCTTGCTAAAGCATTTCAATTAAACTACTGGCAATATACAAAACTTGTACATAGAAGGTATGTGGGACATGCAACATACCAAACTGATGTCCAATGATTTCATAACTGTTATGACATTGCCCAAGGTATGTATGTAGGTAACCCATTGATGACTCTGAAAGTGTGCACTGATATGTTTGAATTCAACTACAAGGAGGATACAAAGCTTGTACATGAAAAGCATACCAGGCATGCAAAACACCAACTGCCATGCAATAATTTCATAATGGTTCTGGGACTACCAATGGTGTGTAGGTAGCTGTCATATCCCAGAATTTGACCAAGTCCAACCCTCATGACCTGCACCAAAAGTGATTGATGCCAGATTATGGTCAAATCACAGACGTCTGACCCAATTTACTTTATTTCACACCTTTCCCACAGTCCAAATGCTTAGATACATTAGGGCCAGAT
Source organism: Boletus patriciae (assembly GCA_038093075.1). Classification (NCBI taxonomy): domain Eukaryota; kingdom Fungi; phylum Basidiomycota; class Agaricomycetes; order Boletales; family Boletaceae; genus Boletus; species Boletus patriciae. Next base: position 7,500 of record JBBPRK010000762.1, read on the forward strand.
GGACCTTAGTATGACCCAAACTTCTATTATTTTCTTATTTCTCCAACCAAAGCTCCAAGCCAACCACAACCCAGATGGATTGTTTTGTTCATATCTTTGTAAATACTAAGTATCTAGCTAAGTGTGAGAGAAAGAAAGAGAATCATGTGACTCAGATGAGTCAGCATAAGTCAGCACAGCACAGCTTGTACCTGCCAAGCCAATGATTATCTCAGCATTTGTCAGCATTCTCTCACATTAGTAATCACCTGTCATCCACTTATGATAGCACAGCCTCATGTACAAATCTATAAAAGGGGAGCAAATCAGGCCCAAAGAGACAGCTCATTCAACTCAAGAAGGTCAGAACCAACCAACAGAGCTCAAACAGCTCAAAGAGTTCAGAGAATCATATACCTCATAAGGTAAAGAGCCCCAGAGCTCACTTAAGAGGAAATTCCTTCACAAGAGCCCCCAGAAGTGGACTAAGTGAGGAATAAGACCTACTATAGGACATGTGAGACCTATTATCAGGCAGACACCTTTAGGAAGAAAACCCATGATGGGCAACTAAAGGGAAGAGATCTCTGGTAGTACGGATACTACACTTCCTAGTGCCTTCTATCCAGCCCAGGGCATAAGTGGTAGAGCACAGTGTCTCAAGCCTAATATCCACTCCAGGAGTTAAGCAGTATTGGTGCTAAACAACCTGATTCACAGCAACCCTTAGTGCATAATAAGAAAACCATTCTGAGTGTCTAAGTAACCTATGTGAACTCACTGACTGACCAAAGTCAACAAATCAACATCTCACCAACCTACCAAGAGATCCCTTTTAAGTATTTACCCAAAGGGACACTCTGATACAAATCACCAATCACCTGCACAAAGATGAACTCAACTATTAGCTTTTAGCAACCCACTAACCAGACACCCACAGGACCTAGGCTTTCGTAATCATCAATCCCCTCAATTATTTGAAGATTGACGAACAACCCATGTTACTGGCTAGACTAAGTTTCCCACTGACTCAATATCTTGTGTGTTGTTTCATCTAGGAGATTAAGTATCCCTAGCTTATAGTCTGCTATCCATGGAGGCATAGATACATTGTCTGGGGGACCATTAGCATTCTTTAGTTATCTTTGCCTAGAAAGATGACACTGACCTCAGACTACCTCGGATGACTTGGTTCACCTTGGTCCCTCAACTTCAGTCCCATCTTAGACTATCTCAGACTACTTGGTCCACCCTCAGTCTCCTGAACTTGGCTCACCTCAGATGACTTGGGCCATTCAGCCACTTGGACTATATGACCTTGTATGAACTACCCCATCTATACTTGATCATCTCATTATCTCTGTTACTTACTTACTGTCAGAGATGAGATTTCCTCCTACTACTACTCAGCCCAATGTGGAAACAGAAGGGAAATCCCTGGTGGGGGAAGAAAGGAGGGCTTTGTCACAGCAGGACTTTGGCTTCAGCTTGTGTGCTGCACCTAGTCGGATGGACTCAGAGTGACTACTGAGCGGTGGTCTACGACCAGGGATGATGGTGAGTATAGTTCTAATAGGGGTTCTAAGTTCGAGATTGACTTAGGGAGAATGGATGAGAAGGTTGAGTGAAGGAGTTGAGCGGACAAGTGAAATTGGAGAGCATGGGTATAAGGACAGTGTCATGATGATGAGGGGACAAGACAAAAACACGACAAGATATTCAAACTGAACTACTAGTGCTACAAAGTGCAGGTTTATATAGTATAATACAAAGGCAGTGTCTGAAGACTGAAAGCGGCATGCTCGGGGAAAGTACTAGTCTGAGCTATGGTGAAGTACAAGATCTGGGGGAATGAATGGGGGGCAGTACCCAAAGATCTGAGTGGCGTAGACACTGGATCTCTAAGGGCGAGCCTAGTACATGTGAGGTTAAGCAAGTGACAGGATAATGAGACAATTGAGTCTAAATGGGGTAGTCCATATAAGGTCATACTTAGTCTGAGTGACTGAATGGTCTGAATGATCCAAGTGATCCAAGGTGGGACTGATGTCGGGGGATCAGGGGTAGTCTGAGTAGTCCGAGATGGGACTGAGGTCAGGGGACTGAGGGTGAACTGAGTAGTCCGAGTGATCCGAGGTGGACTGAGGTAGTCCGAGGTCAGGGTTGGACTTGATTGAATTCAGGGATATGACACTTACCCCCACTTGGACCTTCGAGTACTGCCCCCCATTCATTCACCCCAGATCTTGTACCTTGCCACAGCCCAGACCAGTACCTTTCCTGAGCGTGCTTCTTTCAGCCTTCAGCCACCACCTTGTACTGTACTATATAAACCCACACATTGTAGCCCTAGTTCTCTAGTTTGAATATCTCATCTTCTCATTGTGTTGTCTCGTCATCATATCACTGTCCCTATATCTATGCCCTCAATTCCACTTGTCCTCTCAACTTCCCCACCCAACCCTCTTGTCTTTCCCTCTTAAGTCAATCTTGGACTTAGAACTCTGAATTGAACTATACTCACCATCATCCTCTAGTCATAGACCACTGCTTGGTAGTCACCCCGAGTCTACCTGACTCATCCCCAAGTGTGCTGAGTACCGACCTAACCTACCATCCCCAAACCCCTGGAGTTCCCTTGAATTGACTTGGTGTTGCCATGCTGGCACATCAGCCTTTCATTCCCCTCTGATAGGTTCTGAACAACCAAGTAAATTCAGGACACCAAGACTTGAAACTCAGGCACAGCACACAAGCTGAAGCTGAAGTCCTACTGTGACAAAGTCCCACTCCGGAGTTCTGAAAGTTGGCACCCTCAGACAGTTTTTTCCCTCCAACTTTACGCTAAGAGGAGGAAATCCTGTCTCTGACAGGCCAACCAGTAATATACAAGACCAAAATTATGTGCCCAATGGCGAGGAAGGCACTAGTAATTATAGGCCAACTGATAATATACAAGACCAAAATTATGTGCCCAATGGTAAGGAAGGCACTAGTGGTCCTGGGCCAACTGGTAATGTACAGGACCAAAATTATTGGCCCAACAGTGAGGAAGGCACTAGTGGTCCTGGGCCAACCAGTAATATACAGGACCAAAATTATTGGTCCAATAGTGAGGAAGGCACTAGTGGTCTAGGGCCAACTGGCAATGTACAGGACCAAAATTATCAGCCCAACAGCAAGGGAGGGACTAGTGATCTTGGGCCAATGGGTAATGTACAGGACCAAAATTATCAGCCCACTGGCAACATACAAGACCAAAATCATGGGCCCACTGGTAACATACAGGATCAAAATCATGGGCCCACTGGTAACATACAGGATCGAAATTATTGGCCCACTTGCAAGGAAGGAACTAGTGATCATGGGCCAACCCGTCATTCATACTCATTGTTGTCCATCAGCCAGTGTTGGCTAGGCTGTCATTTTCGGGAATTTGGCACATTGGCTGGCCGGTCATTGGCAGAAAATTGTTAATGCTTTATGTGCAGAGAACAAAGGAAGCATGTAAAGAAGGAATGGTGGCTAAGGGGAGCATACAGCGTAACATAGAAAGAATAAAGGGTTGTAAGTAAGGAATAAAAGATTGTGAGACCTAAAAGGAGATAGGGTCTGAATAGAAATGAGGCAGTGACATATGGAGGTCTGATATGGGGAGAAACGCAAGTCTGAGGTCAAGTCAAGGAGGTCTAATCAGAGTTTGTTGGGAATGAGACCAGAGTGGGTCAGAGGAACAGGCATAAATATGACAACAATACAGACTCAGCATATGCTGATCACAAAAGATCTGAAAACCAAACCACCACTACACTACACATTTCCACAACTCATTGATGACAGAAAGGTCCCTGCTATATGAGGCCATAGGAACTCAGTTGGCAAAGAAATGAGGTCAAGATATCAATCTATGAGAAAGAGACTCAGAAGCCACCCCCACCCATGACCCTCCAAAACCCAAGACCCACCTCAAACCCCACAGTAGCCTCCAAAACCTCCAACTCATATGGTTATATCTTTCCCTTTTCCTTCTCTTATACCTATGTACTTTCAAGCCCACCCCTATTCCCCCCCATACTTGACCACCCTCAGGCAATTCAAGTCTATAACACCTATTGCACACATCAGCCATCCACATCACACACATGTCATGTATCACCCAAGACACTGCCAATTGGAAGGCTCAGCCATTGCAAACTGTTGGCAGGAGCAACAGGACTAGAGCCTTAAGCTTGCCTTCTAGTGCATTCAGAAATTCAGGGACATAGCAGAGGTACAGGTGCTCATTTGTACCTAGAAGGTCTACAAGGCAACTCAGGTACACTTTATATATTGTGAAAAATACTAAAGGAACCTATAAAAGTCAAACTGGAGGCTATTCCAGACCTCAGCTTGGTGGTGGAACTGCCCCAAGCTGCAGTAGTGTCTCGGAACATGAGCAACAATGGGACTAGTTCATATAGGGGTAAGTATGATACAAGAATGGAAGGAAGTATTAAATGTATTAGACACTCAGAGGTGACATAACAAGGTCAGGGTTGACTAGACCAAGTTGGGGTATTCAGGAGATGTGGTAATGTTCAAAGGAGCTTGGTAATGCTCAGTAGAGCTCGGAGTATGTAAGTAAAGTTCGGGATATGACACTACCTCAGACCATTCAGTTCACCCTTGGACCCCTGACCTCAGATCCATCTTGGACTACTCAAACCACCCAGTGCCCCATTCTCTAAGCCAGCACCCTGTTTGACCTAGAGAGCCTTCATAATGACATCCTATCCACACTCCCCTTAGACCCTTTGACTGTCCTCCATATGTCTACTTCCAAACCCCCAGATTTCCGATGGTCAGTTGACTCAGACAGTTTCCTTTCTTCATGCCCAAATCAAATAATCTTTGACTCTGAGTTCTTCAGTATAAGCATAATCATTCCATCTCCGGACACTTTGGCCAAAACAGGACCTTGGATCTAATTTGCCACAAGTATACTTGGCCTGGTGTATGTGCCTATGTAAAGGACTATGTTTCATCCTACACTACCTCCACCCACATGAAGGTTCTGAGGCATAAGCCCTTCGGTTTGTTGAAACAGCTTCCTATTCCTGAGGAACCATAGAACTTCATCTCAATGGATTTCATCAAATAGCCCCCTCTGTCTTCGGAATTCATGTCCATCCTTGTTGTTGTTGATCACTTGTTGAAACAGTGTATTTTCATCCTGACTCACAACATGATAATGTCTCCCAAGCTCACAAAGCTCTTCCTCCTCCATGCATCCCCCAAACACAGAGTTTCCTCCCATATCACTTCTGACAGAGGTTCAGAGTTCATTTCACACTTCTTCTGATCCCTCAGTAAGGGCCTCAACATTAGACTTCACTTCACCTCTGGGCATCACCCAGAAGGCAACAGCCAGACCAAACAGCTGAACCAGACCCTCAAGCAGTACCTCTGGATTTACAGTACCTATTAGCAAGATAATTGGTCTGAACTCTTGCCCTTTACTGAGTTCTCATAAAATAATGCTCTGAGTGCCACCACTGGAGTATCACCATTCTTTGCTAATAAAGGTTACCATCCAAACATCACAGTTCATCCAGAATGTAACCTCTCTTCTGCTTGGCCCTGAGAATACTCTGTTGACCTTGACTTCCTCCACCAGTTCCTTCATGAGGAAACGACTTATGCCCAAAAGTGGTACCAAGGACCTGCCGACACCAAATGATCCCCAGCCCCAAACTTCAAAGTTAGTGACCAGATATACGTAAAGGCTAAGTCCTTCTGGTCCACTTGGCCCTCTAAAAAGCTTTCCGAGAAGAATTTAGGGCTGTATCCCATCATTGCTCAGGCAGGCACTCATTCCTTCATGCTCTGACTACCTGATTCTATGCAGTCAGTTTACCCCATCTTTTATATTTCACAACCAAAATCCATTGTGCCCAATACCATCCTGAACCAAGTACAACCTCCCCTGCCACTGGTTGAAGTAGACAGTGAGCTAGAGTACAAGATCTTGAAGATCCTCAACTTCAAAATAGACCAAAGAAGACGAAATTGCAACTTACTGTATCTGGTATGCTGGTCCAGTTATGAAGGTACTGATGACAAGACTTCTTGGCTTTTTGCTACAGAGCTATGTAGATCACACCTCCAAGCTTGTCCATCCTGCCACAACTGTTCATTCATTTTTTCTTCCCAATCTTTTCCATTCATTATCCCTTACTCTTGTTACAGTTCCTCACTATGGCCTTCAAGGGTTCAGGCCTATGAGGGGGATACTGTCATATCCTGAACTTCACTTATGTATTCTGAGCTCTACTAAGCATTACTGAGCTTCTCCAAGCATTACTGAGTCTTTCAAATACTCCGACTCGGTCTAGTCAACCCCAACCTTGTTATGCCACCTCCAAGTGTCTAACATATTTAATACTCCCTTCTATTCGCATACCTTACTTACCCCCATATGAACTAGTTCTATCATTACTCATGTTCCAAGACCCCATTGCAGCTCAGGACAGTTCCACCATTGAGCTGAGATCCAGGATATCCTCCAGTTCAACTCTTATAGGTTTCTTCAGTATTCTTCACAGTATATAGAGTGTACCCGAGTCACCTAGTAGGCATTAAACAATTAATTGACTAAGATTCCCTTTATCCCTCTATCCCCTCTCTTGATGATCCCCTCATCTTGATCACTCACTGGTAAGCCTTATAGCCAAGCTGAGCACCTCTGATCTTCCCAACCCCCCCAACCAATTTCAGGACACTGAGGACTATTGAGACAAGGGCACACCAGATACAATAAAGCTGAGTCCCAAACATCATTAAGTAACTCCAGTTCTCAGAGTTTATCCTCAGAGTGAAACCAGTCTTGACAGGGGGTTCATGAGGCACAGAGTCTGGTTCGGGATGTCACAGTGGCAAAAGCTTTACTCAACTGAGCATTCCAAGCTATGCAAAGTGTGCAAACCCCCCAATTTAGCCTAATATGACAATACATACCCCCCTAGTTGGATATCTATACTATGTACCACAAGATAGTCAACTGTATATCTTTTCTCTTTTGTCTCTTATTCTTGATAACAGCTTCTACCCATTCTCTTGGAACATTCTATGTCTAAATGTGGCTTCCCTTTCTTATATGCCATATACGGCAATACTTGACCTATGGCACATAGCCTTCTATTCCCACAAATGCGGCTTCCATTCCTGTATATGCATAGCCCCTTTTTCCTTCTAATGCACAGCCCAGACTGCTTTTCTTGATCTTCTTTCATCCTATACTACTTACATAGCCTGGTCCATGCACAGCTTCTTTACACTATTTTTTTTTTTCATCCTAAATCCATTTGTGTCCCTTTTTGGGGTGCTCTAGCCTATGTAGGACATTCTGGTCTAGTGTCAGAGTGTGTTCTTTCCACCTAGAGTTGAAGCAACTCTGAGGTGCCAACTCCAGAACTTTGGAGGTGGGCTTGGTTGCAGTGGGACTTTAGCTCTAGCTTATATGCTGTGCCCAAATTTCAAGTTTGGCATCCCAAATTTACTAGATTGTTTGGAATCTATCAGAGGGGAGTGGAAGACTGGTGCACCAGCATGGCAACACCAAGTCAGTCCAGGAGAAACTCTAAGGTTTGGGATGATAGGATGGGTCAGTACTCAATGCACTCAGGGGTGTGTCAAGTAGACTCAGGGATAACTATTGAGCAGCGATCTACGACTAGAGGATGACAGCAAGTATAAGGTTAGATTTGGGGTTCTAAGTCCAAGGTTGACTTAAGATGGAGGACAAGAGGGTTGGGTGTGGAAATTGAGAGGACAAGTGGAATTGGGGGCATAGGAAGGTACAAAGACTGTGTGATGATGACACATCAATATTTGAACTGGAGAACTATGGCTACACTGTATGGTTTATATAGTAAAGTACAAGGTGGTGTTCAAAGGCCAAAAGCAGCATGTTTTGAAATGAGACTAGTCTGGGCTGTGGCAAGGTACAAGATCCAGAGGTGAATAAATGGGGGGCAGTACCCAAAGGTTCAAGTGGTGTATGCACTGTATTCTAGGGGTGAGCCTAATACAAGTGGAGGTGAGTACATAAATGACAGAAGTAATGAGATGATCAAGTCTAAAAGGAATAGTCCATATAAAGGTATACTAAGTTTGGATAGCTAAATAGTCCAAGTAAATAACCCAAAGGGATGCAGTGAGCTGTTCCTGTGTGAATACTGGCCAGAGGTTTTGGGATTAGCCTGAGCATAGTCCTTATCCCCCTCTTTGGGATAGACATCTCAGCATCTAGTGAGGGTATCAGGTTTTGCACCAAGTTTTCCAGGATGGAAATGAACAACCATATTGAACTGGAGGATGAACTCCAACCAATGGGCCTGCCACTGGGTCAAGAGTTTGGTGGTGGAGAGGTACTCAAGGTTCTTGTGGTCTGTGACAATATTGACCAGTTCAGCTGAGCCTTCAAGGTAGTGGCACCATGATTGAAATGACTCATGGATAGTGAGGAGTTCCTTGTCATGGGTGTCATAGTTCAGTTCTGGGGCCAACAAAGTCTGAGAGTAGTAGGTGACCGGCCAAATCTCTTTGTCAGTGCAATAAATCAAGAGAATGCCAACAATGGCATAGTTGAAGGCATTAGTCCCTACAATCATTGGAGTGTTAGGAACCCAATGGATGAGGATGGGGGCAGAAGTAAAGGCTTCTTTCAGTTGCTGAAAGGTGGTACAATAGGAGTGAGTGAACGTCCATGGGACACATTTGCAAGTCAGGTAAGTTAAAGGAGTGACTATGTCGGAGTAGTTGTAAATGAAGTGACAATAAAAGTTCATAAAGCTGAGGAAGGACTGTACATCCTTGACTTTCCAAGGCTCAGGCCAATCTAGTATAGTCCAGCCCTTGTTCAAAGACATGGTGAGGCCAGTTATGGAGAGTTGGTATCCAAGGTACTCAGTGGACTTGGTGTTGAACTTGCATTTCTCAGGTTTTACATATATGTAATCCATGTTTACAAATATGCCAGAGGACTTCTCAGACATGGTCTTTGTGAGAGGCCTTGTCCTTGTAGAAGATGAGAATGTCATCTAGGTAGATGATTATGGAAACATCAAGCAAATCAGCAAATACAATGTTGATGAACTGCTGGAATGTGTCAGATACAGGATTTCCTCCTCTACTCAGCCTAGTGTGGGAAGGGGAAGGGAATCCCTAAAGGGGGAGAGAGGTTGCTGGCTTCCAGAACTCCAAGAGTAGGGCTTTATCACAGTGGGACTTCAGCTTCAGTTTGTGTGCTGTGCCCAAGTTTCAAGTCTAGGTGTCCCAAATTTACATGGTCGTTTGGAACCTATTAGAGGGGGGTAAAGGCCTAATGAACTGACAAGGCAGCACTGAGTCAGTCTGAGGGAACTCCAAGGGTTTGGGGATGATAGGGAAGGTTGGTACTCAGTGCGCTCAGGGACAAGTCAGGTAGACTCTGAAGTACTACCGAGCAGTGGTCTACGACTGGAGGACAACAGTGAGTATAGTTCTATTCAGAGTTCTAAGTCCAAGGTCAACTTTAGGGGGACCAGATGAGAAGGTCAAGTGAGGGAGTCAAGAGGACAAGTGGATTTGGAAGGCATGGATATAAGGACAGTGATGTGGTGACGAGAAGATGAGATAAGATAACACGACGAGATATTCAAACTAAAGTACTAGTGCTACAAAGTCCGGGTTTATATAGTATAATACAAAGGCAGTGTCTGAAGACCAAAAGTGGTGTGCTCAGAAAAGGTACTGGTCCGAGCTGCGGCAAGGTACAAGATCCAGAGGAATGAATGGGGGCAGTACCCAAAGATCCGAGTGGTGTAGACACTAGAGTTCTCTGGCTGGCACTTGTGGCCTTTTATACTACTAGAGTACATATGTACATGTGTGTAATGGATCTACAAATGGGTACCAACATATCCTAAGCATGTGTCATATCCCGAACTCTACCTGAATCCCCAAGATACTCCCGAGTCATTCCCGAGTCATTTCCGTATGATTCCCGAGTTAAACCCGAGCCGGTCCACTTACCTCCTTATACCCGAATAATATGTATTCCCCTGAGTCTAGCTCCAAGTCTCCTCCGAGATTTCGGAACTACGGCCCTGTACTATTCCCTTTACACCCTGTACACTCGGAACTGACATTTGTCCGAGTTTCCGAGCTTCCGAGTACATATCCCCTTTCGTCCTCTCTACATTCTTGTACCCTTATTAACCCCTTTCAGACCTTCGGATCTTAGGTTCCTCCGAGGCAGTGTTCCCACCACTCGGCACTCTCATAGCTCCGGAACACTGCCCTGAAATCTTGTTCCTCTTGTGTTTCCGTGGTTTTCCCTTTAGTATAAATACCCTTCGTTTACCCTCCTGTACTTTAGTTTGAATATCGACTGAGACACACCCATGTCAACTTAGACCCACTCCTATTGACTATAGACCCACTCCTTGTCTCCTCATCGTGTCCGACATCCTCCTGCCTGTTTGGGATGAATTCCTCTCGTCCCCGAC
>JBBPRK010000763.1:0-18004 GCA_038093075.1 Boletus patriciae
AGCTGTGTGTGCGTTGACAAAGCGACTGCAGCCCACGCAAGCCAGCGGGTGACGTTCGTTCCCGAAGCGACAACCTCCCAAACGCATTGATTCACCCGTCGTTGTGGGGCAGGTGTCCCTGTCAGAAGGGATTGGTCGACGGGAACGGGAAAGAGAGACAGCTTGGCTGTGTGGCCATTCGGTGGAACATGCCAGGAATAAACATGATTTGGCCTCTACCAAAAATCTTGTCGTGGCGACCTACCTCAATTGAATGGTAAAGTCGGAATTCTTTCCTGTTGCGAGTGAGGACAAGAGGGTGACGTTTTGTCGGCCCGCAATTTTTCGTATGCATGGTTTCGCGACGCGGTGTCAAGTTGGTGGAGGACGGGTTCCTCGGTGGAAACACGACCGGCGTGAGCAAGGGCCCAAAACGCAAAGGTGATGAGCTGTTCCGTATCAAGCAAGGGGGAAGTGTGGTTGGGTCTAACGGTGCGAGGCTCTGAATCCTCGCCGGATGGGTGTCATCCAGAGAGGACGCACTTGTACTGCGCTGACCCTCTGCCAGTACTAGCCTAGGGGGGCGTCATATTACCGTGACCGAATGACATCGACCTCAGTGGCATCATGTACTAATTAGCGTAACACGCACGTGGTGGGTGAGGAGATGACCTTTGAAATTGGGAGAAGGCGGCCTCGGAGACTTAGAAGAACGAACGCGGGAGGGATACGGGGATACCTGGGTACCGGAAAAGTCTTTATTTTGTTATTATGATGGACTGGTAGAACACACATTGACATGAATTCGGACCTGATCCACCTGCCAGTTTTCTCCCGATTGTCTTCTTCTCCCAATGCTGTCGAATCATCAATGCCTCCGCCCGCTCGCGGATATTCGGCGCACGCTCAGCTAGCGTGTCTACGAACTTGTTCGTTTTTAATAAACAGCCTGGTCATCTTTCAGCATCATCATATCAAACCAAAATTCCTCCAGCGAAATCTGCACTCGATACAGAGCTGTTTGCGAGATGTTGACGTTGTCTTCAAAGCAACATCAGTATCTCGAAAACAGCTCGAACAGAAATTCGATGTATGTAGCCCATGCCAGTTGTTGGCCGGTGGTTGACGCCATTACCGGTGCGTTTTCCGATCGCGCGGAGCCATGTCGTCGTCGAGTCAGTCCCTATGAGCCGAATATGAAGCGCCGATCAAATCGCTTGTAGGTGCGCGAGAGGATGCGATTGGTTGATCTTCACCTCGGCGAAGCGCATCGCATATCTTAGCGCAGTGCCAGAATCACTGAGAGCCGCCACGAAAGCGCCGATCGCGTCTCAATATCCCGATCGAAAATCGACACCTCGTTTGTCGGGTTCAAGGCCATTCCTCGAACCTTGGCCTGAGCCGCTCACCGTTTCTCTTCGGACCTGTCCTTGAACTGAGGTCAACGGTTGCTGCAACGTTTGTCACATCAAAATGCAATGGTCAATGACGCGACATTGACGCTGGGTTCAAGCAATCACGCACCCAATAAACACCCACTACCACATCCGGCCAGTCTAACCGGCCAACTCGCTGTGCGTGGTCAACAATCGGGACGCGTGACAAATACACAAAGATCTCACTTGACATAAATGACATCACCGACGACGATTTTCCCTTGAGTATGGCTTCATGTATGGTGGGGTCCAGCCGAAGCTGTTTCGTGCCTTTGACGGTTTTGAGGCCGATGATGACGTGTGATACCGTCTTGCCATAGCCACTCAGTGGGTTTTCGGATTCGGTGGGGGTGAGCTCCATGACCTCGCCTGAGTACACTTCTTTTGTTTCGTTTATTCGAAGGCCTGAAAAGGGTGTGAATAACATGATTGTGGAGGATGTGTTGGGCGGGCGTGCAGAGTAGCCAAGGAAAAAGAACACGAACGCAGACGCACCGATAGCTCTCCGAAACGCCTCTGCAAGAACCTGTCTTCTTCACCTCCGTACTATACACCTCCGACCCCACCATCGGGAAAAATGGCACCTCGACCACCAGTTCATGCGACACCGCCAGGGCGAACGTAACTTGACCCGTCCCTATCACACCGACGAGCACAAAGTTGCGTCCAGAGAACTTGCGAGACTTGATCAAATCGAGATGACACCACATGGCAATAGCGCGCGCGTCAACGTCGAGGAATGAACGAGGAGACACAGAAGCCAACGCACTTCGCGTACGTTGGATTTGACCGATGAATCCGGCGCCTTCGGGCGCGGCGATGCCTTCTGCGTTGAGACCGAGGCCTTTGATGTGGGAATGGGGGACGACGGGGGACGAGCGGGCGGAGGAGGCTGCTGAGGGATGTAGGAGGGCGTTGTGCACGACGGGCGTCGACTCGTGTGGACGGAGTCGTCGTCGCTTTCAGCGTTCAGTGCAAAAACGCTCGTAGTACGATTCAGAAGGTACATATGATTACGTCAGCACCCCCTGTCCTCCGCTACTAGTACATGAACATTCGAGTTATCCCATCGAGGAATGCTTCCCGCGCGTTTTTGCCTGCGAAAGGGGGTCGCTTTATGCCCCTTCTTCCTTGTACGCTGATCATATTCCGCTAATTTACTTATGCGACAGATACCGAGGGCGCAAGGTACAGCTACGCAGCCTACGCATCGCCTCCGAGTCCGAGTCGCCCGGATTGACATGGCTCATCATTAACTCGAAGGAGGAAGGTCCAAGGATCCACGAGACGAATGGCCGGGCGTCGTACCCTGTGCTTAGTCTGGTGACCAGACCCGTGAGTTGTCCTTGTTCCCTGGCCCTTCCAATATCACATCGGTTGCCCCACAAACACGAACGGCGCGGCTCGTTGCTCGCCTTGGTCGGCCGTTTGGTGGACGGACTACCATTCAGCCTCGAGACGCAGCAGCTCTCCAACCCCCTTCAGATGCAAAGTCTCTCCGGCCCTCTTCGTCTCTATCGCAAACGGATAAGCAAATGCGAGCCCCCTAAGTCATTGCCCGACTGAGAGAACCGTTCGGTGCGCTGTTACTCACACCGCACCTTGGCAACGTTTCAGCCTACAGGAGGGTCGCTGCAGAGAGTCTGATCACCGTCCAGGTAGAGGATAGTATCACGCCTGCAGTGTTGAACAAGCTGGTAGACAGCGTACGTGTACTGGATGTGCTTTAACAACGGTTATCGGTTACACGACACTCGTGCGTCCGAGTCGTATTCGCTTCGCTCATAATGTTTTTCAGTCGTCGGTATGATCATTCGAGACACTCGTGTTATCATTGGCTCCATAGGCAGTCCTTCATATGTCGAACCTTGTTGTAACGTTCTTTACGAACTCGCTGTCGACGTTACCGAGTACAAGCCGACTATTTCTGGGTTTATCTCTCAGACCTCTTTTGATCGACTTAGCGATCGATATTCCCCTCCTGGGGTATATCGTTGATCGTGTCTACTGAGACGGGGCGATTGCCTGCGCCAACATTTTGGTCTAACGGTGCGATACCACTGGGCTCGGGCGATTGTCGTCCATGGAAGACGCGCTGGTACAGCGCCGTTCCCGTCCCTCGGTGCTGCTATCCGACCTCACGGGGAGAGATATGCAACAGCTGAACCAAAATTCGCTACTGGACTGGTTGACATGGTACAACAAAATATCCGTTCCCGCTCGTGTTCTTGCCGACATCTTCAATGCTTTCAGCATGCCTGTTTGTCCTCGCTCTATATCCCGACAACGTACCCGTACATTTCCAATCTTTCTCTTCAAACGGATTCAAGACGTGTGAAAAAGAAAGACGACCATGGGAAAAGAAGGCACATACCACAATATCTGACAATCACATCGCAGATCACCACGGTCTTCCCCATGGCGTATCCCCCGCTCCAGCCCCCCTTGCCAACGCCTCAAATTCCTCGCTGCGCGTGTTGGACGGATCCAAGTGATGACCAGTCCCTCCAATGACCGCATCACACTCTGGGCACCTCGACACCTCCATTGCCCCTCCGCACTAGATCCAGATCAGTACATTCGTTCCCATGAACGACACCTCGTCCATGCCATTCACACACCTCGGTGATCACGAACGTGTGACCGTTCGGACAGTTGTAGAAATGTCCCGCGTGTCCTGGTGAAAGGTTTTTCATCAGTTCACGTCAAAGGCAGAAAGAAAAACAAAGGCCATTGCTTACCGAAACCCAACGCCTTGACGATGGCGATGCGTTCCTGGAGCGAGACGGGTTCGTAAAATGTGTCCATGCGAATCGAGCGTTCGATTTTCGCCCACTCGTCCACAATGTCACGCGCGACACTCGAGAAATTCGTCTCCAACCAGTCCATCTCCTCGGCGCTCGTCTTCTTCTCCCGATGTTGTCGAATCGTCGTCGTCATCGATGCCCCCGCCCGCTCGCGGAGACTCGACGCACGCTCTGCCAGCCTGTTCCTATGAGCCTGTTCGTTGAACTGCTCTGTCATCTTGAGCATCATCATATCAAACCGGAACTCCTCCAATGAAATCCGCATTTGATACAGAGCTGTTTTCGAGATTTGACGATGGGATTCGGAGTCTTTTGCGACGTCGAAGGCAACGTCAGCATCTCGCGAACAGCTCTGGAAAAGAAATCCAATGTATGTAGCCCATGCCAATTGTTGGTTTGTGTTGACGCCATTACCAGTGCGTTTGCCGATCGCGTCGAGCCATGTCGTCGCCAAGTCGGTCAGTATGAGCCGAATGTGAAGCGTCAACCAAATCGCCTCTACCAGGAACCTCCGGTCGGCGAGAGGACGCGGCTGCCCGATCTGCACCTTGGCGACGCGCATCGCATGGGTCATGGGTTGTCTGGGCGAGGTGCTGGGATCATTGAGAACTGCGTCTACCTCGCGCTCGTGCAAACAAGAAAAGGCCGCTTCCCACGCTTCCGTATGCGCCGATCGCGTCTCAGCGACTTGTACGGCCTGTCTGTATGCAACGAGGAACTCATGCATCGCCTTGCGCCAGACGTCCACCACGGAACCATCGATGGCGTGTAGCTTGGTGTTTGCGGGACTGATGTCCCGATCGGAAACGGGCACCTCCTTTTTCGAATTTAAGGCTTTATTTCGACCCTTGGCCAGAGCAACTCGCTTTTTCTCCTCGGTCTTGTCCTTGAACTTGAGGTCGATGGTCGCCGCAGCGATGACCAATTGACCTTTTTTCGTATTGATGGGCACGGACTCGAGGGACGTCTGAACAGTCCCAAGGGACAGCGACATTTGAGCGGCGACGTTGCGCTCCAGAATGTCCAAATTTGCCCGCTTGAAGACCCGACCATATCGGGGGGCCGTGATCTCTGCGCGACAAGTCGGACACGTTGGTGGTCGCCTGAACCCAGTCGGGGACGACAGACCCAGCCATTTCCCATCCGGTCGACAGCTATAAAACTCGGTCATGCCACAGTGTCCATCGAGCGATTCGACAGTAAACGTGTGACCACAGGACGGAATGGTGATCAACATCTCGTCCAAGGATTCCAAGTCGGGCTCAATATCCTCTAAAGTGCGCTGCATGATAAAGTCTGCCACCTGGGTCTTTTGCTCTTCGGGAGCACACAGAGGGCAGACTTGAATGGTACAATCCTCCCCGCAGACTATCGGGAAATGAGCTTCAGGATTCGGAAAGGACGGCGGGCAACTCACCCGAGGGGCATCGATGACCACATTGCAGAATCTTTTCACAGCGTCGGTCACAGGGAAGTCGGGCACAAACCTACAAATCATCAGTTCATGAGCCACTCAAAGGATACCTCCGCGTCACTGTCACTCACAGAACCACAAGGAACCGGACAGGTGTAGTGAGGACACGCCCTGCGATCATTCGTCAAAAAAACAGCACCGGTGATCGGCCGAGACAACGTGCTTACCACGTGCATGGTTGCTTGCACGGCGCACACGGGACAGAACACGGGCGTTTGCACTGCGCGTGAGGGCAGACCTGCCTGCATTTGGCATTGCAGTGCATCGTGTGCTCATGCCCCTCAGAGCATGGCTCCTGACAAGTATGCTCGCAATACAGGCACTTCTGACACGAATGCGCAGCGTGTTTGATCCTTTTGATAATTCCTTCGACCGTCAACGTGTCGTTGAGCGATTGACAGTCATCGCATGTCGCGTTGCAGTTCTTGCCACAGCATGCCATCAACTCCTCACACCGAGCCGGACATCGATAGTCTTCCGGGTCTTGAGAACAAGGCATCTTGGCCCAATGTTCACAATCCGGGAGCTGTTTTTCCACTTCTTCGTCGCAGCGAATGCTTTCGATCATGTCCAACTGGTAGCTGAAGTGGTATTGTCAGCCGCGTGAAAGAGTAAACGTGTCCCGTCAAGCGTACCAAGGAATCGAATCCTTGACGTGTCCACACTGTAGTTGAACAGTCGGAATTGGGAACAGGCAGTCGCCGCATGGAGTGTGGCAGTCCTTTCTGCACGGGTGGTCACGGTTACAGAGCCTTCGGCATGGTTGGGTACAAATTACGGCAATATGGTTGGGATCGTCGCAATGACACTGAATTCCGGGATGGATTAAGCTAGGGACCGACGAAAGAGGGAAGTCAGGGTTCGTACCTTGAATGGACAGAGATGACCACATTTCAACAGTGTGTCACACTGCTCCATACAGCCACCTGCGTGCATCGTGAACGATCGTACCATGAACAGGAAGCTCCGATGACCCTTACCATCTGGCGCGATCCGAGAAAGCTGGCCCGGGGACGAGACATACTCCACCTTGTCGTGATGTCTGTGACAAGCCACAGGCAAAGCTGGACCCAAAGCATCCTGCGCGTCTAGTTCCTCGATAATGGAGCGCCACATTCGGCTTCGGGACGACAGGTTGTCAGCGTTTCCAAAGATGTAAAGACCTTCACGGGCCCGGGACAAGGCCACTGCAGAAAATCGAGCGAGTGAGCAAGCAAAACGCTCGATGATGGCATGAAAATAGCTACCGTTCGTGCGATTCTCAGACTAGAGAGCAAAGTGTCTCAATCAGCCGACCCGTTTACCGAATGCGTATCAGCACACACCTTGAGGAATCCAATGTTTGCCCGAGTGTGCTGGGAAATCGTTTGCATTTCCCTATCATCGTCGCCGCCGCCAGAGTTTCGAACCAGTGAAAGGATGACGATCTTTGTCACCGTTAGCCGACCAAAAGAATCCTCCAGCGCGCTCAATATTTGCCTACCTTCCCTTCCTCTCCCTGGTAGTTATCGACCGTCCGTAACCTGACCTACAAAGTCGGCGGCCTAGTTAGACACGAGCCGCATAACTCGTGGACGAGATCAACATACACGGCTCGTCACTTTGACATGCTGGATGGATCCGCCTAGAAAAGCGTCGCTGGCGTCCTCCTGGTCAGCTTCGCGATCATCGAGGGCGGCTTGGTCTCGTTCATCAATCACTACTGCGACCTCCCCACCCAGAGCATCTCTGAGTCGAGCAAGTTGACCCAAATATGCGCACAAGACGACGATGTCGCCCTCCGCAGAGTAGCATCCCTGTCTAGGGAACGGTAAGCTCGAGGATTCTCAAAACTATCGCGAGTCATCCCACCGGAGGAGGTAGAGCACCAGGTCTCGGATCATTTCGACCTTGAATTCCAAACATGAGTCCCGTTCGAGGCTCAAACGGACTGTATCCTCACCTCGTACATGTTATATCTGCTCGCCGTGTCGTCCATCCCGCCGTTCTCCATGTGGGTGTGGGTGACAAAGAACAGGTTCTTCACCATACCGCGAACGTCAGGGTACGATTTCACCAGCTCGTGATCCTGCAGTCCTTCGTAGAGCGTATTCCTGTCCATGCTTGGGCGACTCGGTTGACTCTGATGAATGCTGAGATACACACCTTATCAAGCTCGATATCGTGGGTCGCATTCGACGCTGCACGTCGATTCGGGACATTGGCAGACCAGACATTGCCAGGCGTTCCATAAGCGACATGTCGAATCTATACAACTTGCTCCCACGCGGGTGATCCATCGATAGGGCTGGGAAACAACAGTCAAGCGATGCATGTGCATATCACAACACAACCTACCGAAGTTGTTCAGAGTAGGGCGTAGTTGGAGAGGATCCCCAATGAGAATAAGGTGCTCTACAGATGGCACAAGGCTTCCCAACACGTGGGCCTCGAGTACCTGCCCAGCCTCCTCAACCATCAGTACCTTAGGAGACAGTGACTAGAACACAACATCAGCATCATAGGCGAGATGATCTGCAGGATGATGTACCTTGAGAAGCGTTCCGAGCTTGGCTGCACCTGTAGAGAGGACGGACACATCAGAAGCTGAATCGTATGTATCGACCCTCGATTACCTGTCGTAGTACACCCAATAATCTTCACGTTCTTCAACAAGTCACGTCGGACCTGCATGCACGTGTTTTCAGACGAGCAAATAACCGAGTCCTGCGTAGTAGCCCACCTGTTCTTTGATCTCATTGTACTCCTGTACCTTAGTTGCATGCCTCTCTCTGAGGCGGTCGAATTCATCTTGTTGGTTGTGCTGCATTTCTATCCGCGCCTGTTCGATCCAGAATGCGTGAAGCGTTTGGCGTTCGGGTCGACTCAGATCCCAGACCCCGCCCTCGTCTAGAAGCGCCTCCAACGTCCGATCACCAAAAGGTACCTTTGGGACACCATCTACTTCGAGGGCCGCAAAAAATCCCACCGCATCGTTGACATAGGGGGCGTAAGGGGCCTCCGTCTCCGAGATAGGTAGAGACGGGGTAGACGGATCAGGCAGCGAAGCGGGTGGTTTCGCTTTCTCTGCCTCCGGGTCGACACTCGAATCCGGAGTATCGGAAAAGTCAGCCGTCATCCAGCTTTTCTCGGGTAGAAGCTGGAAGCTTTCCTCGTCAGATTCATCGTCCTCGTCTTCTTCTAATGTGTACATGTCCTCGGCCGCTGAGGTCTCGGTCTGCAGGATCTCAAAGCGATTGGGGCGAGCAGAAGGGCGTTCACCAGGTTCAGCGTGTGGGTTGTTCGTCTGTGGGATGCGGGAAACAACCGGATTGGTGATCGTTTCCAGAAACTCCAGATCGCCACAGTTCTTCCAGAAAGCGTATATAGACGTGTCCAGTGTGATCACCTGGCCTTTGCGACCCTGTTTGTGCCACTTTTCTCCGGATTCGGGATCGTCCTGATAAAGGCTCTTGGCAACGCTGATCCATACAGGTGGTTCAGACATAAAAACATAATGCTCGGGGTAAAAAAGTCCAAGATACTTGACGATTTCCGACGAGTCGGATTCGAGATCGATCTTGTGCATGCGCTCGATCAATTGGGAGATCTCCGTTCCCACGGACTTGAACTCGCGGTACTTGGAATTGTATGTGTGATCTAGGCGGGATTGTCCAGCGACCAACTCCCGTGTTTCGATCGAGTACTGGGAGATGCGGTCGTCGGATGTACGAGAACCTAAGCGAACGATGTCTGTCGTGATACCCGCATCAAGGATGGAGCATAACATGTGATCGAGTGCGTGGTTTGTGAACGCGATCATCAGGATGGGACCAATTTGATTCGCGATCAGCACGCGTAGGAGCTCTACACCCGTGTAGCTCTGAAACCAAACGTACATCAGTATACCGAGATTGAGTTTGTTTGTGGTTGGAAAACGTTACCTTTCCAGTGCCAGGTGGTCTGAGCACGACGTTAACAACTTAATTGATGCTAAATTAGACACCCGACTCACCCCTGGATCAACACGAGTTCTCTTGACAGTGCGGCGATGACAGCGTCAGCCTGACTGGGATCAAGACGACTGGCCCGACGCAGCTCTGCTCGGGCGCAATCGACCGAACTCTTATCAGACACACTCATCCGCAAGTCATCTACCCCGGCTTCTCGATCAAACAAGGATGATAACTGAAAGTTGAAGCCTGGCAGCCGCGTATACTTTGGAGGGTCGATGACGCAGGTCCTTAGGTAATCGGATGGATGAAAGACGAGATAACGGGAGAAGGGTATAATCTCAGGTTCTGTTTTAAGGGCTTCGAGGAATGGACGAATGGCTTCGAACAAGACGGGCGACTCGATGAGCACCTTCACGCCATCGAAAGAAGAACGTCCAGTCCTTAGCTCGGATAGAATGCGCAATTCGATGTCACTGTCGAAAAAGACGACTCGAATCTTGACGCGGTTCGCGTTGCCTTTAACATAATCAGTTAGTTCCGTGAGCGAACTGGCCACGGTGCCGAGATGAACGGATATCCCCGTGTTTGTCTGCCAAACCAGAGCCACGAGCCCGCCTTGTACGAGTCGCTTGCCACTCATTCCCTTCCAAAACGCAACGCGTGCTCCGCCCTGTTCAGCACGAGCTCTGCCTGGAGGCGTCTCGACAGTAAGGCTGGTGGATATTCCCCGTCGGTCGGGAACCAACGAAGTGAAGGTGACGTCGGTGTAGACGTTGAACATCAACGATTCATGCCTATCGGCCACCCCGTGATACTTTCCTCCCCCTCTCTGGAAGATCTCGCTGAGCCTTGTTTTGCGCTGGTTTGAATCGTTCATATCATCTTGCACGAATTGCACCGCCCTCCGCAACGGCGCCCTGCAACCAAACGTTGGATACTGCAAAAGTGGTAATGGAAGTACTTACGTAAGCTCTTCCCGCAAGAGACGAAACTGGCCGTCCAACAAGCGTTGCATAGAGTCCGCTGGAGCAGGGTGTGGTGCATCGAAAAAGTTAGCCGGCAGAAATGGATGAGCTCGGGACATTAATTCTTGATGGGTTGGAGCGACACGAATGTCGTCAATGTCCACAAAATCATTATCGTGTCGCGGACCATCCAAACGTAGGTCTCCGGGAGGATCAAAGGTACTATGCAGCGCAGCGACGAGACCCTCATTCGAGGGCCCATCTGGACCGCCGAGTGCATTCTTGCAAGAACTCGAGCGTTTTTCCTTTCCAAGTTCGCGATTGACGATCGACTCCAATCGGTTCACTTTTTCCCTGAGCGCGTTGACGAGGAGATCGCGAACCGGACCTTCGATGCCTTGGAATGGGTTATCGAACGTCGGCGGGGATGAGGAGATCCCGGTGGTCCACTGGTCGAACCAAAGACGAAGATTTGTGACCAGAGTGACGAGGCGCGGGTACATTGCCACGGCGTTCTTGAATCGCACCAGGCACCTAAAAGGTAATGAAAGACGGATCTCACAGCAAGATAAAAGTTGGCATACTCATCCAAGACACCAGCTATAGATGCCAATACTTGAGCGCCAAACTGAGGGTGGTTCATCGCCAAACCAGGATCTCTGAACGAATGCCTGGCCATGATAAGAGCCATATTGCCCTCGATGGTATTAGCTAGCTCTTTGATATTTTGTAGCACCTCGGTAAACAGAGTGCTGCGTCACCCCTAATCAGTAGCAAGCACGTGATACCATTCAAAACTCCTCACTTCACTCGGGTTATGAGCGTGCTCTTGACAACAAAGTCGGATGATAAGTACTGTGAGAAATGAGGGGAAAGCGACCTCAAGAACAAGGAGAAGGCTGACGCGTAATATCGGCAGTATCCCTCGCTGGAAGGAAAGGACCTCACGATTGTTTCCGGCGTGTGCTGATACTTGCGGCCATCGTATGATATCAATCAAACGGTGTAATCCATTTTGCTGCAAGGGAGAATAAGGTAAAGTTTATAAGAGAGTCCGAATCACCACATACAGAGGAGATAGTTTGCAAAAGGAGCTGTTCACGGAAGTGCAGTTAACGTTATTTGTGATCATCGTCGCCATCTACAACTTACTTGACCATCTTCTTGGGTCTGGCAAAGATTCAGTACGTTCTTCGCGACAACAAAAAACCACATGTCGTACCCAACCAGCATTGGAGGCAGTGGCGCTGTTGAGCGACCTCAGAAACGCATAGACTTCAAAAGTGTGTTTGAATCTAAAGAAGTCGGACAAATATCTCTTCAACGTGTTGTGAGCCTCGGATGGAGACAAATCAGAGGAAGGATCTTGAGAGAAAAACCCGTCCGTTCCACTGCCACTCATTTTCGACAAACCTTGTTCCGTCAAAAAAGGAGCGACACGTTGTAAAATGGTAGCGGATCGCGACATGGTGCCAGACGAAGTGGTCGTTGGGGCTGGGACTGGGACTGGGGTAGTTCTGTCCGCTTTCTGGGTATGCGCATAATGACAATTGAATTCCCTCTTGCATTGGCCTTGTTCCCAAAAGTACCTGCAGACTCCTGGAGGAGGATTCCCAGTGCCGCTTGGACGAGAGGTGCTTTGTGGCGGAACGGCGTTATCAGGGGTTGAAGGAGAACGTGATCGAGTAGTATCATTGGGAGACAGATGTGCAAATTTACACTGGTTGCCTCGATGGCAACCAGCTGGTGTGCTGAAGAAACGACAAGGAGGGCGAGACATTGGGTAATATGCAGGAACGTGGGCTCTGGGGAGTCTCTATAAATACTGAAAATCGAGGTCGTGCATACAGCAAGTCTTATGTAACCCGCTACCTGCCAGCTGTGGCGACCTCAAGGTCAGACACCACTGGCAGAGCGGCCCTCCAGGAATATAGGAATTTGAGGGTTCCTTTGAAACGGGTGTTATCAACGACCGATGTTTGTGTGATCTGTTGGGCTCTGTGGAATTTAGGAAGGCACAGTACGGTGGTCGTGAATGACTTTAATCTTCAAGCTTGCCCAGTGAAAATCGGATATGCTGCGCTCGGGTGAATTGGGATGTGACTAGTGTGCCGGGGACCTGATTATTATCACTTAATTATGGCGTTAGATTTGCACAATTATTATTATTTTGTCCAAACACAATTTTAATTACCCCGGGCATACTAATGAATTACCCCAAACACATGTAGGAATTACTTACGAGGACAATCGTGAGAGAGTAGATTACATAAGCACGTAGCATTTTCGTGCTCGTAGTTAGCCTTACACCTCAGCTGGTTTCCCAACCACTGAGGTGAGTACCTTATTATAGCTACCTATTATTGTAGTACTGACTTATCTACAGTACTTACATATTCAATAACACATCACCGCCACAACAACGATGACGACGGCCCCGCCGTGACGCCGCGATGTCATCGGCAGCACCACCACCGTGACACCACCCCTGGCACGACAATGCCACCACCACTATGGCGTTAGATTTGCACAATTATTATTATTTTGTCCGAACACAATTTTAATTTGAGCAATAAGCTTCAATGGTATCTCGTCACGAGTAACTAGATGGGAGGGTAAGTAAGCTTCAAGTTGTTCACCATCAAACTTCAAAGAAAACTTACCAAAAATAAGTTCTGACTCATCTCGTGATGGTCGTTTTCCAGCCTTGATCTTGTGAAACAAAGTCTCGCCATCAGGAAACTCTATTCCTCCTGCAACAACGACCTCTTTTTGACTGCAAAGGCAAAGTAAATATGGGGGCAAATACTTGTATCGCCTACCCATCATTCCCTTGGTATTGTGCCTTGGATTGATGACCTAAATAGCTATGGTGAGATTATATTATATATATATCACTAACCCTTACCTTTGATTGGGTATCGAGAACATCAAAAAGCTGGGGAAATTCACCTCGTAGCATCTCGTCAACTTGTGGCCAAGTCCACTCGTGACTGAACTTGAAGTATTCACGAAAGTTTGAGTGTGCCAGCCCAGCTGCTTCAAGTCTGCTTAGTTGGGCACTTGTAAGCGCTTTCGCTTGACAAAGGGTAGGAAACAAGTTTTCCAATGTATGGTCACTTGAGGAATCCAATTCACCACTAGGGCTAGGCTGAGAATAATGTTTATTAATAAAACCAGTGAAAACGGGCTAAAACCCACCATGTCCACCCCATATGGTAGGAAAACAATACGAGCTAAGTGATAGTCAAGTGTCTTGGGACTAGTGATGTACACGGCCCAGCCCGGCTCAAAAGCCGGGGCTTGGGCTCAGCTTGTCAGGGCTTAGGCTTGAGTAAAACCCAAGCTGGGCCCTATGCAAGGGCCCGGCTAGGCTTGGGCCAGGGCTTCGCTATGAGAAATGATGTTTGTAACATTTAGTCCAACATTAATACATTGTCGTCAAAACCGAGTCCTTCATCATCCTCGAGGTCTCCAATGGCGGAATCCCATTCCTCCTCACCCCTACTAGACTCTATGGATTTAACCTCGACTTCGACTGAGGGATTGTCAGAGTCACGAAAAGGAGGTTCTGCTTGATAAGACACTTCAAACACTGAAGTGCCTCGACGACATCAGATTTGAGTCGGTTTCGCCACTTACTGATGGTAATTCCTGCTGACAAACAGGCTCGCTCACTCGACACAGATGATGCCATCACAGAAAGGAAATCTCTCACCAGAGATGCCCAGACTGGATAACGAGCACCATTGGCACCCCACCACTGGACAATTGTTTGACCTGCAAGGTGGTCTCTCGCTGTCAGATCGGCATTGAATTCTTGAAGCCATGGTTTTGATGGGTCGGGGGATGTTGTCGAAGCTGGCATAGTACTACCTGTATCACTATCATCATCAGATGAAAGTTCCCACATTAAAGATTTGAGTTTCCGGGATCCTGTATCGGAACATTTGGATTGAGCAGGTCTCACACCGCCAGTACCATAGATCTCTTCATAGCGAACTTCGTACTATGCAATATTTATCAGCATTGAATAATTTTGTACTCGCAATGCATATACCAGTTCCTGGACATGGTCGAGTGATTCTCGTAGGAGTTCATCTCCCCAGTACTTTCATATATGCTCTGTCTTTTGTGATGGGTCAAGTACTTCCTTGTACTCGTGTTAGGTTTAATTATAATAGAAAGATATGATATGTACACATTGCCATAATGTAGGCATCCGAATCCGCTGACTTTTCGTAGTACTCTGCAATCTTGTTGATGCCAGCATTAAGCCCATCTTGGAAGTCCACATATTGAGTTCTTAATGCTCGTGAGGTCCAAGCTTTATGTAGTGCTTCGAGGGCAGGTAATGCGAGATGGAGACTTGGCCCTTGCTCACTCGAGAAGCTTTGCTGGGCTTTTTCAGCATGCTAAACAGGCCAGGGTTATTATATACATAACAGCAAGATAAATGGTGTATTGTACACCGAGTAGATTTAAGAAATGCTTCACATGCTGCCATTCAGATGCCGTGAGCTGCATGGTGAGCAACTTTCTTGCCTTCTCAGTTTCTTTCTCGTGCAAGCCAAGCCGCCGCACAAAGTAGTCGACATCCTGTTGTGAGGTCAGTCCTGCTGCAACAATATGATAGCACCACTCTTTAGGACATACCTCTCTTAACGACTCAGCATGCTCGAGCATTACATAGGTAGATGACCATTGAACTTTCATATCCATTAGCAACTGCTTTGCTTGCTTGCTGGGGACATGACCATCTTCGTCCCGCAGCTGTATTTTCTTGAATAATTCCTTGCGTTGAGCAGACAAGCATTCCTGCAGTTGCAATTAGTGTAGCCAATCAAGTGGACGAGTGACAAACCTTAATACAAATTGCCTGGACCAATCCAACTTCATCATGTTGACCCCCCGACTCCCAACAATGGGCTCATCCAGTTTCTCTGGGTCATAGTGCTTGGACTTGCTGTGAGCTGCCAAAAGGGCTTGTGTTGCCATGTTGATTATATGTGTGAGACAACTAACGAACCAGTGACAGTTCATAGATCAGCCTTCATTGCGTGCATAGATGACAATCTACTGACCATAATCGATGCTTTTGCCACAGAAACCTCTTCTTTGTAAGGTTCTCGACATGGATCGTGAATTCGGCCATCATTGTGTCGTTATTTGTTGCATTGTCGCTTGTAATATAACCAATCTGCAAGACCATCATGTGCGAGCCCACGTACTGAGACCAAGGGACCTACCTTATGTGTGATACCCACTCGTTTCACCACCTTATAAAGGGTTTGACTGAGGCGTGTTCCATTGTGGGCATTGTTGAGACGTACAAACCCCAGAAGGGCGGTCTGCACCTTCCACGTCCCTGGCTGATTCTCCTCGACCCATGATCCTGTTACGGCGAAGTACCCATCGACATTCGATGCCTGCCATGCATCACACGTTAAATTAATACGACCTTTGACCACCTTGCTCTAGAGTACCATCAATGTACTATATAATTGATTCAGAGGATTGTGTACAACTTACCAGCATTCATTCACAAAGATTCCTGAGGTTTTGCTTGAAGAGATCAATGATATATTTGCACATCTGCCTCCGCTTGGGTATCTGCACTCCCTTAGTTGCTCGTGCCGCCACATCAACCATATTCTTGAATGATTGATGTTCCGACACTTGGATGGGCTGTCGATAGCATCGAAACGTGAGTGACATACATGGTCAATGTGAGTCCAAGTTGTTACACACCTGGTCAGTCTCGATTAAGCACTGGATAGCAGATTCACGAAAGAGGGTATCCGAGTAGGGGACCATCACCAGACATTCTCGTAGATGGCCATCGAGCTGTGGTTGCGAAGAGGAACTGACCTCCGTCTTGCATCACTTCATGTCAGTTGGTAGCATCGAGGTAAATTTGTTTGACTCGGCCCATTGTAGATAGGTCGCCTATCGCCCTGTAGTGTTAGCAATGAAATCTATACAATCGACAAATACGTACCCTGTGGATGGAGTCCGTGTGTTGGCACATAGTTGTCACCTCGTTAATGAGCGAGATGGCCTTCTTAAACTTCTTGCTGAGGGGTTGTCAATACTGACGTCAAATGATGACACGAGGATGTAGCGTACCTGCAGATACGACAGTCCCTGTATTTCTTGCCGTCGTCCTTGATGTATGATGGTGAAAAAAAATGATCGACGTCTCGGGTACACTGTTCATGGCGGGGGCAACTCGGTTCATCGATTTCCATCACTTCGATGTCTTCGAGTAACCCATCTGTATCCGTAGGGTCACTGACATCGATCGGGTTGTTGGAGTCATCTATGTCTGTTAGAATGTCAGTAAGGCTGAGATTTTGAGTGCAAGATACGAAAGCGGAACAACATACCGGCTGAAACAGACAATGTTCTGCAGGAGCGTTCAGAGACCGGTTCAGGGGTGGTATCGTCAACATCAGAGTTGATCCAGTGTCGCTTGAAGCCTTCGAAGTTCAAAGAGTCAATGATAGATGTACATACAAGAAACTCTAGATGCTCACAAGACGTACCTTTGGATAATGAATGAGGCAGCCTGGGATTCTGGGACTCTTCCAGTTCAACTTCGTCAACTTCGTTAACTGTTAGACTCGGAGTAGCGGTGTTGTGTGAGGTGCCACCACTGGTGCGTGACCTGTGGGAAGGTAGTTCCGGCTCAGCCATGTTGTCAGCGCTTCTCAGCTTAGCTGATGGCACTGTCGCACATTTAGGCTGCTTGGGCACCGGGCCACATTCTGGCATGTTGGGAAGATTTTATTTTGTGGTGTAACTAGCCACTGCCTTTGTATACTAGTCAAAAAGCTGTCCGAATGTTAAAATTGTAGACTATATAGTAGCTATCTGGAAACCACCGAAAGTAGGTCTGAGGCTGGGGCTTCAAAGCCCGGCTCCAGCTTACACGATCATCAGGCCGGGCCGCAGGCCCTAGGAAGCCCCCTACAGGGCCCGGCCCGGCTTGGTCTAAGGGACGACCACGAGAGCTCTAATATATACATATAGCAGCAAACAGTTCATGCAGTTATTTGGAAAGCAATGGATTGAAAATACTCACCTTTTCTTATGCCTTTCCATTCTTCAAGGTATGGTTGCAGCTGCTTGACCTTGACTTTCCTTTTAAACCCTTGTTCACCTCAATGTGTGCTTGGTGGAAGGAAGCTTTCATTGAGGTAGATCGGGATTTGGTGGGTAGATGTGAATAGTTGGAAGATAAAGATGGTTTTGAGAGCATATGTAGTACGAAGAACAGAATCAACAATAGAGGTAGAAGCTTGTGTTTGCGAATGTGGTGGCAAAGAGGATTCCTCATTTTCTGAGGACAAGGAGATCACTTTTCGCTTCTGAACCCGCTTGACCATATCAAAGGCTGTCACAA
>JBBPRK010000764.1:0-18001 GCA_038093075.1 Boletus patriciae
TGCTTGAGGGGGAGTGTTGGAGTATTTCTTATATTCCGTATTTGGTACTATGTGATTACCTAATCGTAGCTACATCGCACACTAGCCTTTACCTTAGCTTACTTAGTGACTTACTGAGTATTCTACAGAAAGACCACCTATTTGATATGGGAAACAAGGCTGATCCTCTGGGCGAAATGGAGGCCGGGGAGGATGAAGGACAAGATGAGGACACGCCGGAATTGGAAGCGGCTGGCGCTGGCACAGGGCAAGAGTCCGTGCCCGACAATATGGCCACTGTTCCGAACAGGACGAACGGGGCCGTATCCAACACTTTGCCTCCAGGCGAATTGCTGGCGCCCACTTCTGTCCCCGAACGGTGTAATAAAATGGTGTTCAAGAGATGTGCGGTGACGGATAATTTCGAGCTGCAGACCGTCGATCAGGCGCCGCAACCACCCATCGACACGGCCCACTTCGAGTAGGCAAGATCCCTTTCATGTCCACGAGCAAACATCAACACTATCCCGCACAGAGTAGTACCCCCCATCCTCGTTCAACTTGGCTGTGAAATTGCCAAATTTCATAGCATATGTGCACAGGACGACATTCCACCGTCACCTTTGCTGCCCTCGCCTTCACCATCGTACTCAACATCAACGTCCTTGGCATCGTCCGCATCTCTACCTACCCCATTGGCATTCCCAGAGCACGAGTAATGAGCAAATGAGTAGGGATTTATTGGGTGTACGAGTTCATCAAGTACTGTTGTACTATCTACAATATTCTGTGGCATTTTACTTGTACTATGGCACTTTTGGTTGAGATGAGGGGATCACTTCCTGTATGATAATCTAAGTTGCATCATTATCTCCTGTGAGGTCAATAACCTCATGATCCAAACTCACGACTCAGAGACACTCGTGATCATTGTACACTCGGCGGGTCATTGTTAGACCACATTTGCACCTCGCAAGTAAAAACTTGAGTTCCGTGTCCGTCAAACCAGGCTCCATGCACGAGTCGAGCTTCATCCATAATTTGAACTCACTCTGCTCCTCCGCTTTCGGACGCTTTGGGCCAGGTGGGACCACGAAGGGGTCGAAATCCATCTCCGCCCTTCTCCTTTTGCCCAAACGCACATTCAAGCTGTAATCGGTAGTAGGGAGCACCGGGTCTTGGAAATCATCAGCCAGTTATTATTGTGAGCTTGAACTCGAAGGTAATAACATACCAAAGATGTTACCAGCAATTGTGTCATTGCTTGTGGATCCAAGGCTGGAAGTAGAGGCTGTACGCATCACTAAAGTAGTGGATGATCCACTTATCAGATCGAACCAAATATTTGCATGTTGGACGACTTACTGGTTCGTGGAAAGTTTCGGAGCTTTGGCACAGGAGTAACAGGGCTCAAGCTTGAAGTTGGAGTGTTGGGCCGGGTAGGCGGAAAGTCTGACTGATCACCTTGAAACACAACGGGTTCGGGAAGTGGCTCTCCGGGTTCTTAAAACAATTATTTAGGACATCGACTGAAATGATGAGAAGCCAACTTACGCCTTTGTGGATAAGCTCGAATGGGGAGCCCCAGTTTGGTATACAGTTTCTCCATGAATACTGTGGAGTATCATATCAATGATAGTAACTCGTAATGTGTCGACTGTGTCTCTTACCCCAGTATTTGCACCTGTGTGCTGCACAAGCAGCAACCCACTGGCCGGCATGGAGGCCCGTAGTCACTTGAAAAAAAAGTGCCTCGCTGAACTCTGCATCATCACCAATTGACTGTGATGAACAGAGGCAGCCGGGTCCGAGGAAACGGTGGGTCTGGCGGTGACCACTTAGGCCATCCGGAGGCACACGCTGACCAGTTTCCAAAATGGGCCTGTAACGAAGTATCAGCTCACACGAGTAGTAGAAATATTTTGTAGTACTACCACTGCCAAAGTTCCAGTGTCTTCGTAACATTGGAAAAGCTCAGAATCCGATGGTGCACATCTGCCTCCAGGCGGATTCTTCATAAAAATGGCTGGAAGCCACATGGATCACGCCGGAGATTGGTTCGCTGAGTGAGATTGATAGGGGGAAATGTATGAGAAGCAGTGGGAGAAATGGAGCCGGACATATTTTCGTGGGCGCTGCAATGGTGCTCATGGGTGATCTGTATTTATATTTTCTCTCCTTCACATCCCTACATGCAACTAGTGCCAGTGAGGTGCCTAGTGGGGCACCGAGTCACTATCTACAATAATCCAAGTCCGATGTGTCTACCCTTGGCACTGAAAACCACTGTCTCGGGACAGGATAAGCCAGGGTGGACTTCGGGTGGACGGTGAAGTTGAGAGTGTGATGTGACAGTAAAATAATGGATATTATACAGGTATGCACCACAAATTAGGGCTTAGATTAGATTAGATTCGGCCACCGGTCAATCTGACACAGGTTTTCGGCGGCCAGGGGAAATTACATAATCAAATTGATAGCCGAGTTGTACCAATCGAAGAAAACCTCTGTTGGAGGCAGACGACGCCGTCATTTTGGATGCCATCGCTAAAGTGGGGTTTTGGAGGCGAAAGATGCTGTCTCTCTGGTCCGAATGCCCTTTTTGGTTCACGACCCGACTCGTGTGTTTTTTTTTTTTGGGAACTAGGCACATCAAACAGACCGCTCTGCGGTTGCACGACGCTTTCGACGCCGACGTTCTCAAGACGGTGGACGAGCTGTGTCCGCTCCCCGGCGTCGGACCCAAGATGGCGCTTTTGACGCTCCAAGTAGCGTATAAGTTGTACGTCTCTTCTCCCCCCCATGCGAACGTGAACCGTACGCGAGTTCTCATTTGCATTGTCATCGCACCGATCGGGACCTACTTTAAACGGAAGGCCGTTGATTTTAGTTTTCCGATCGCAATGCACCATACGTACGCCCCAAGGTGGAAACGTGGGCATCGGCGTCGACGTCCCCTAGCCTTTCTAGGTCGGGGGCTTTGATCCAGTTATCTCAGTTAGACTCGAGTCTTCCGAGTCTACTCTGGTGTGATATCTCGCATTCTTCAGAGTGCTGCTGTTACAGATCATGGTCCCGATTTAGTGTGAGCCTGCCGGAATTTGCCGTCGGGATATTTTGAGTCAAGCGGCTTATAATTATACTAATAGATAACAAAAAGCGAGCCACCGCAAGAATGTGGCGAGGGTATCCAAAATCAATTTCACACAACGAAGGCACCGGGAGTGCAGCCGAAGGTGACCGCACCGTTCTACGTGGAGTGCATCAGTACGAATTGCCAATCGAACGCTGAACCAGCGCGTAGTGTAAACTCACGGTGGTGTCTTTGGTGCAGCAAGCAGGCTGCTGGGTGCACGTTTGACCATTGCTAGTGAGGAATCCGAGGGAGGTGCAGGTGGAACCGGCGTTCGTGTCGGTACCATCGAGGATATTAAGGGAACTGTCGGCGGGAATAAAGGGCCCCCCCGGCTGCGAACAAATGGATTCGTGAATCGTTCAATGCGAAGGAAGGGGGAAGCATGTCTCACATTAAACTGGCTCAGAGTGCAGCAATACTGGTTCCCAGTGTTGCAGCTGTTGTCGCGCTCCCCGAGCGCATTTGGCGCAGCGGTGGCGACTGCAACGAGGGAAACAAGGGGAAGAAGAGTGAGGAGGCGGGAGAACATGTTTGGCAGTCGAGTGGGTTTTTGGAAACCTGACGAGTTGTTGGCTGAAGACCAGTGGGCTGATTTCCTCCCCTTTTATACAGTAAAGCGTGCCCCATATGGCTTATGTTCCAAACGCCAGTGCCAACCGAGATTGGGCCTTAGCAGGCGTGCAATAATTATGACATGCTGCGGGAGGAAGAAGAAAAAGCTGTCCTATGGCAGTGATTGAGGAAACCGATGCTTCGAGATAGGCGGTAGATGGAACTTCAAGTTGAAAACGTCGCAGTTGTTCCGTCGCCTCGTGTAGTTCCCTGACCGGCGGACGTCACGACCCCAGATAATGCACGGGTCAAGGCAGGTCCTCGTTGACTGAACAGCTGGTCCAGACAGGACTTGCTAGAAATAGGGTGGTACAGGGGGTGGGGGCGAGGGTGGATCTCAAGCCGGACTCATATTATGGGCGGTCGGTGGTACGAACAGTGTCTATATAAATCGCAGACACCTGAAACCTGTTTCACAGTATTAAGTACCTGAAGCGCCTCGACTCGGATGCTTCTGTCAGATTCTTGTCACATATGACAGAATTACCGACTCACCTCCCCTGATTGGACCACCTTGTACGGTTATCTAAACCCAACACGTCCCCCCTTGCACCTCTCAAGCGCCCTAAGCACCCTCGTATCCTCGTCCAAGGCCACCGCCGTCCGCGTGCCCACGTCGACATTCTTGAGGGGACGACGCCGAGCGCTCCTTCGCGTTCCGGGCGGCGCAGGGCATGGATGTCGTCTCTTATGAGCGGGTCGGTGCAGGCCTAGGTGTTGGGGATGTACGGTCATTTGAGGGCGGTGAGTGTGTCTGGTTCTCGGAAGGGTTGGGCTTCTGGGGTGTGTCCAGGGTTGGACGCAGGTCCCGGGTCGTTGGGGAGTGTGTGCGTGCATGTGAGCGTCAAAGTGTGGCGGAGGTGAGGGTGCCCTGGACGAATGGAACGCTACTAGTACTAGCACCAGGTGTGTCTGTAGAACACGAGTCTGAAGTACGGCTGGGATCAGGACAAATCGACGCGGTATGGCGACGAAGGGAAGATTGCGTTGCTTGCGGCGTGCGATGGAGCAACTTCCGAATTCGGGCGAGCGGGCGAGCGTTGGGATTTGGGGGGCTTACTTGGCATACGACGCAGGTCGGTCCTAGACGAGGTGGGATCGGAGTGGTACAGTGGGAGTGGCAGTTGACATCTCACCGGGTATCCGAGTCGAACGTGGAAGGCATCACATCGGTGTGGACGATCCGTACACTTTATTTGACCCCCTAAAACAACAACCCACGCTTGGCCTTTCGACCTCCTCCAACGCCAACCATTCGGATCGATCCATCTCCTCCGCCTTCTTCCCGCTCTTGATTGCCGACTGAAACGCGACCTTGCGCGCGCCAAGTGACGCCATCTGGCGTGGATCCGAGTGATCCTTAAAAATCATCACGGCGCAGCAGACCGCAAGGAATGTGTAGAGCGTGACGAGTTGCGCGCCCAACGTGGCTTGTGCACTCGCGAGTGCTTCTGGAAAGGCCCATCTGACGGAGAGGGCACTACGACCGGTGTCTGACGCCGCTTTCGGGGTCAACCCTGTCCGAACAAAAATGATCAATCCCTACCCACCCACACGAGCCGCTGCGGTGACAAGCGACGCACACTCGCAGCCCATGGCGTCCATAATGCCCCGTAAACCGACCAAACAAGAGTTCGTGCGCGTGGACCGCTTGGATCAGGCCGTCTAGCACATCGCGATCGCTCCCGCACCCAATGGCAGTCATCGTCTCGGCGTTGTGCATCACGCCCGGATGGCCATGGTCTACCATGGCAGCTCTCACAGCGCCCTGACCACCCCTCCCACACGCTCTCGCCATGCACTCAAAGATACATCCATGGTCGATCTTGAACTCGCCGAATGCGGCCCCGTTTTGGACTCTGAGCCAAAGCAGATTTGTCCGCCCTCGCCGCGCGTCTGGATTTCGCGGTTACACCATTGCTTGGTGAGCTATGCGAGTCCGAGTTGAGTGATCGACCGCGGGGGTGGTGGTACACGAGTGCGGTGTCGACGCAGAGCGGGTGGCAGATCCGGAACGCTTTGAGGTCGGATTCGAGCGAATGACTGACGAGGATAGTGAGGAGTTGAGTTTGGACATCGGCGAGGGTCGTCGTGGCCATGGCGAAGGATGTTTCGGTGATGTCTGACCATCTGGATAGTCGATGGTGGGCATGCGTCGACACGAAAGGGAAGGCTTTACGTTGTTAAGTAGTCAATGACAGGTTTAGGTGGTTTGACCGGCTTTCGTACATGACGATGCCGGACCCCTATCCGTGTCAGTTCCTTGCCGTCCTTTGTCAGGCACTGTATCGGGTTGAGTAGGGATCAAGTAGAGACATGACAACGCACCAGGAGCAAGATGGATCGGAGGCGGGGTGAAGTGTCTCCACCCAACTGCCTGGCTTGTCAAAGACGTCTGTCATGTAGGACGGCAAGTATAGGATAGTCGTTTTCTACCGTTTGTTGCAGGGAAAGCAAGTATAGTGACAGGGCCTTGTCGAAAGCGCGTTCTGCTACAAGGGGCGGTGTCAGGCGGTACTTGGTGAGACAAAGAAGCGCATACGGGTTGGTCGGGCTTCGATGCGCCTCTTTTCTCCTCGCCACCGACGGATCCCTGGAAGAATATGCCGACGGAGCATATTCTGGATTGGTCGCCTGGCGCGGGCCGGGCAATCATGGCTAAACGGCGAGGTGGCGAACAGAAGCGGGGTGTTTGACTCGTTTAGAAGCAGTATCGCGATCAGGATGTGAAGGTCGGCTGCGGCTGAAGCGGGCGATGGGGGGAGGAGGGAGGGCGAGAAAGTCGGGGAGTATGCCTGGTATCAAGAGTGTAACAACGACTTTTTGTATGGACCGTGCGTTCTGGACAAGCGTCGATAATAGTCTCCCCTACTACTAGGCAGACCCAAGACTCGGAGTCACACTTCTGATCCTAACACAACCAAACAACCGCTCGGTAGCACCCACCAAAACTTGACGCGTCAACCCAAGTTATGACAGCCATATTACATTCTCGCGGGCGAGTACAAAGTTCCCATTAAATCCGGGTCGGGATGTGGCTGGAAAGAAGCCGATTGTACCATTATTTTCGGCATTTTCTATCTGGAGATCACTCAACGTTCCGTTCAAGCCTTCAAGGGACCAGTTTAAACCGCTGGACTCAACCATCCAGGAAAGACTCAAGAATAACCTTCGCCTTGACTACCGTCAACATATCATTGTCCCCCGATCTCCGCTGAATCCGCTTCGTCATCCCCAATTGAGTCGAGCACAGCACTTTCTGACCTATCGCCGTTCCACTTGGTACCCCTTGACCCTCATCGAAGTCATCCTCCATCGTGGTCTCCTCAAACGTCTCGAGGGGACGAACAGCGAAGACTTCGAAATCGACCGACACGACTCCCCCAATCATCTTGCTCAACTGCTCAGAAATCGAAAAGATGGATGCCACCTTATCCTCGAACTGGGACGAAACCTTGGACCTTGCGGTGGACAGAGAGGTGGCGCAACCCGCTGCCATGATGATGTCAGAGAGCCCTGCAACGGCAAATGAGGTGAGAGCGCTCGGATCTGCGGGAGAGATGTAGGTGCGCGTGAGGGATCGCCAACGCCCCGATATCGCTTGCGCCTCTGTCAACCAATTTTTCTACTATTAGCAGAAATGTTGATGGCATTCGAAATTATATTTCTTACCTGATTTTTGCAATCGTTTGTATATCTCGTTGATAAACTCGTTGCGGTCTTGCTTGATGGTCCACGAGAGAATGACCGAATGTAGGTAGTACGTAAGATAGGCTTGGAACGCAATCGGGAGATACAGGGCCACGTCATCGCGGTCCTTGCTGCCCAAGCACCCCGTCAAGGCTTGGCCTATGGACTGCGAAACCCTTTGCGCCGCAGAGCTTTGTTCCTTCGTCAGTTTTGTAGCCCGAGGCCCTAAGCCCTCGAGTATGCAATCAGCCATGAGTGTTGTGCCCATTTGCACCTCCGCGTTGAGCTTCTGCAGCATCTGGATAATCATCGTGTCCGTGTATGTATCCGCCGTGGTGACGAAGCATCGCACACGGTCCAGTTCGGATTGGAGGACTCCCAACTGCTCTCGTAGCGCAGCCGTGTATCCACCCTCCGTGTTGAGGTGGCGATGTACGTCGTCCAGTTGGGATTTGAGGTCTCTCGACTGCTCTTTATAACGTTCAGCCTGGATCCGGAGCTGCTCAATTTTCTTGTGCACGGTGGCGAGCTCCGCCGATTGCGCCGAGTAGCGCTGCTGGTACTGGGCGATCTGAGAGGATGAAGCGGATAGGTCGCGACGGAGCTGCTCGATGTCCTTTCGTGCGGCTGTGAGGTCCGCCGTTTTGGTGGCGTCTAAGCGTTTCCAACCCTCGATTTGGGAGGATGAAGTGACTAGGTCGCGACGGAGCTCCGCGAGGTCCTTGCGGACGGCCACAAGCTCTTCCCCCTTAGTGGCATCTGAACGCTTCCATCCCTCGACTTGAGGGATGAGAGAGGAGATGTAACGATCGTTGCCCGGCTCCTTGTCTTGGAGTTGGTCTCGGAGAGAGCCGAGTTCCCTCGATTGTAGCTCGTAACGTTGCAGTACCTCGGCGACTTGAGAGGAGGTGGAGGTCAATTCTCGCTGGAGATCTTCAGTCTGCTTGCGAATAGTCCCGATGTGTTCTTCCTTCAAAGCATCTTTACGTTTCCATTCCTCGACTTGCGCAGTGAGAGCAGCGATTGTGCGATCTTTGTCTTCACCAGATGATATGCGGAGCTCGTTGCGCATAGTGATGAACTCGCGCGACTGCGCCTCATAACGGTGTTGGAGCTCGACGCTCTGAGAAATAGCAGCAGACAAGTCTTGCTGAAGCTTCGCAATGTCCTCGCGGGCGATCTCGATCTCTTCTGCCTTCCTAGCATCCGCAAGCTTCCATTGTTCAACCTCGGCAGTGAGGGAGGCAATGGCGCGATCTGATGTTGACGACATTCTAAACATGTTGACAGGAGAAATGGCGCCTGTTGGACAATCGGATATCAGGATGAGTATTCGTATACCGAGAGTCTGAATACATACCCTCTTTTGCGAGAAGGGGAAAAGTTGGTGGTGGATCCAAAATCGATCGCCTTTAATCGAATAGAATATCCCTGGGGTACGAGAGCTCATATGGCACGCATGCAACCACGGGCCCCAGGCTACGGATATCTCCGAAGAGATGTGACGGGATAGGAATGGGGCTGAGGGTTCGAAATCACGGTGCTAATTGCAGGGCCCAATTGTGGCAGACCGTTTCAGTTGCACGTTGGATTCCCCGGATGAGGTACCAACGCCTGGATATGCTGTGGTCCTGATAGTGACGTGTTGGGCCCAGCTTGAGAAGGCTTGGGCCTACTCGAATCCTACCCCGGGCCGGGATGCTGGTTGGCCCGGGCCTGGGCCAGTTATAGGGAATTGGGAAGAGGGAGAACAACGCTCGAAGGGAAGTAAGTGACGACTCTTGCTCAAGGACTCGTCTACCGTCTGACTGCTCGTCGTAGACGAAGGATCGGTATTACCACAGGAGAAGCGGGGGGTGAAACTGATCAAGCGCGTGAACAGGGCCTTGTCTTCCTTCTCCCCGTGGAGCGTTCTTGGGTCCAAAAAAACTCGCTAGGTTTAGGTTCTACAGTCGATGGTGTGAGAGAAGCTGTCATTGCGACGGACCAACGAGTTACGCTACTGAGAATAGGCCGCTAGTTTCGGAGTGCGTAGGTGCTGGGGTGCACGATCTGCGGCTGGGTTAAATCTGACTTCCGCAGCACAAAACGGACTTCATTGACTTGTCGGTGACCCAGATAATTGTTCGTATGCATGTCCCTGTGACGGGGTGCCACGTTGATTCTTCGGTGGAAAGGCAGCCTGCGTGAGAGGACGCAGAAAACACGAGGTGATGGAACGTGTGCGCTTACCTATATTGATGATCGATGAAGGGCAAAGGGTATAGAATGCGAAGAAGACAAACAGGTTGTTCGTTGACCCCCACCATTACTCCGCTACACTGTGCCGCTGGTGACCACGTCGTCGACAATGACCGGTGCGTACTGTGGAAATAGGGTTGCATTGCCGCTGACCGTTGGGCAAGAGGGTTCCCCACTCACCGAAATTAACGGCGGCAGCGACATATGGACGGTGGCCTTTGCAGCGAATGGCGAGCATATCATCGGCGGCGGTGATGGGCTCGGAGTGTGGAGAGCCAACGACGGCGAAGAAATGGCAGCCAAGGGGGTGTGGGGTGTCCGCTCTCTCGCCGTGTCGCAGGATGGCAGATGGATCGCAGCGGGGACAATGTTGGGCCATGTGTTTGTGTGGGACGCACAGACATTTGAAAAGGTCTTCACCCACATCCAGGATGTTGCTGACACCCTCGCAGTCGATTTCTCGCCCGACTCCACTCGACTCGTCACAGCATCGAAGAACGGGGCAGCCACCGTCTGGGACGTCGCAACTCGCGAAAAAGTGCTAACACTCGACCACAAGAATTGGGTGATAGCAGCGAAATACTCGCCGCAAGGCGACCGAATCGCGACAGCTACCTTCGAATCCGTTCGAGTCTGGGACAGCAACGATGGCCGCTTGCTCGTGGACATCCCGGTAAAAGTAACCCCGCTGTTCAACACTGGCCTCCTCTGGTTCAACAACCACCTCTTTGTCGTATCCGACAGTACAATCAAGCAATTCGAAGCATCCACCGGGTCAACAATCTCGCACTGGTCAGTTCTCGACGATACAATCAAATCTTGCATTGCCCTACCGCAGCATGGGGATTGCATCGCATATGCTACAAACGATACCGTCACGTTTTTAAACACGTCAACTCATGCCCAGCTCGGTTTCATCCAACACACTGAATCCATACGTTCGATTGCACTCTCACCAGGCGACCGGTTTCTCGCAGCTGGTGGAAACAGCGGGAAAATCGCCATTAAGGATCTCAGGGACGTCTTGCCTGCATCCTATTGGACTGTAAGTATCGTGTATTGTGGATTATTCCCTTTGGACACGGACACTGATTGCCTTGTCTCTCAGCCACCATTCATTGACATCGCCAACGCTGCACTCGATTCTTGGAAGCAGGATCGGCTCGCAGACACAGAAACATCATTGACGGGAATAATCACAAATTCCCGGAACCAGAGCCACCATGCACTCGCGAATAGAGCACTCGTACGAGCGCGTTTGCGACATTGGGACTTGGCGATCGAGGATGCCGAAAACGTGAGTCTTCGTTCGCTCTCCCACATGCTTATGTTCACCTTAAATTACTACAAGTCCATCAAGCTTCGTCCATCCGTCAATGGATACATCGCCCAGAGCCTCGCGCTTATTGGCGGAGGAAAAAAAACGGACGGCTGTCGTGTGTATGACCTAGCTTTCAGGCACTACCATACAATTGACGTCAATCTTATCCTTTTAATCAAGGTGCGTATTCTGCGTGCCGTAGAACTTGGTTACTTGTCAGCTACTTATCTCACTTAGGCTGTCATCCTTTTCATGGCTGGAGAACACGAAGATGCGGTAGCGCGCGTTGGCGACCTCATCGCTACAGTACACTCGAACTCAATGTACTGTGTGGTCCAGGCATGTGCATAACACGCTGCCACACGGCGAGCCACTGATATTCCAGCAGGCGTATATGTATCTTCTCCTTGGGAACTCGCATATAGAGAGTGGCGACTACAAGGGTGCGATGCGTTTGTTCGAGCGTGCACAAGGCCAAATGCGAAACTACGCGGGGCCTCGACTCTTTGCCGTCTCACTGGTAAGCTTCCTGCGGACCATCTGGCGACATGTGGACAATGATCGGTATCTGACAGATATCCGGATGGAAATTTGACGATCTCGATATCGCGATCCGACAGCGTGTATGTGACTCCTTATATGCGGCAGGCCGCACGAAAGATGCGGGCGAATCTCTTCTCAAGATGGTAAATACCCTTGATGAAGAGCGCTATATGAGCGGACCCTTCATCAAGTGGATTTCCGGTGCGTTTATGTTCAACCAGTTTGGTGGCGGCGCGTTCGAAAACTTCTCCACAGAATTCACCCATAGATACCTCTCTGCCCCCGGAAGTGACGGTGACGCGGCAGCCAGCACAGCACCGCACAATGCAGCGCCGATACCTCTTCCAACCTTCGATTCATGGGCTCCCACACCCGTATTGAAAGAGTGGACAAAGGCGGCATTGGCGAGTGGCGAGTGGAAGGATGCCTTGGTTGTCGCTGCCAGGGCGAGTATCTCCCCTCTTGCTCTGGTACCCCTCTTGGGATTGACACTGACGGTTCTCAGTTCACACTTCCCAGAGTCACAATTTATCGGGCCGTATGTGAACGTCTGGAAGCGATCGACCGTGTAACGGATGCAATCGAATGTTTTCTCGAAATGATGAGTGAATCGGGAGGAGAGGTCTACAGGAACGGACCCATGACCGAGTGGGTTTCTGGTGAGTTCATGTTCTGCCGGTTTGGTTTGTCTGTCATACATTCAACCTATGGTCAGATTTCACCCACCGACGTCTCTCCACTCCTGGGAGCGACGGTGACGCGCTGACGCCTCACGCTACCCTCAATTCACCGATCCCGACACCACTGCTAAGAGAGTGGGCAAACGCAAAACTGACTCGTGACTTGTGGAGAGATGCCTTGCTCTCTGCTGTTAGTGTGAGTATCTCCTTTTGCTCTCGCACTCGTCGTGGGATTGACACACTGTTGGTTTGCAGTTCGCACTTCCCAGGGTCACGATCTACCAGGTCGTATGTGAACATCTCGAAACGATAGACCGCGTAACGGATGCGGTCGAGTGTTTCCACCAAATTTCGACTGAATTGGGAGGAGAGACGAGCCTGGATGGTGAGCAATCGGAATGGGCTCTTGGTGAGTGGTGGCATCAGGCAGTAGGCGTTTATCGCTTACGTAACATTTTCTGTCAGGCTTCAGGCTGCGTTGCTTCAAGAAACTGGAGCATCTCGGAGATACAGCAGTGGATGCCCAGGCCATCTCTTACTATTCGACTGCATTGTCCCTCAAATTACCCTCCCCACAAGGCGTTCTCATCAAGCGAAGCAAGGCACGTTTGGCAACGTCATGGAAGCAGGCTCTAGATGATGCAAACGAGGTACGTCATCTTTGCCTCGTGGAGGTCAATCTTGTTGACCCATCATCATCAGGTAATCAGACTCGATCCGTTGTCGCCATGGGGCTACGAGAGGAAGCATGCAGCTTTACACAAGGCAGGAGACTTCCACAATGCGGTTGCTGCGCTGGAGACGATGCTCTCGAAGATAGCGGAGTCACCTGATCCTCGTGAGTTGTATTCTCGTTACCATGATAAAGACGACTTGTTCACATTATTCGACAGAATATGGTGACCGGTACGTCAGCCCATCGAGCACACGAGCGGCGATTCGCAAAACTGTTCAAGGGACCATACGTCATTCGCCACGTGTGCTCATCAACACTTCCACCGGCCGTCTCTGCGATAAAAGTGAACAGGCATCTGCATTCGAATCCTTGCCAATCTTCGAAGAACTTGTATCATCAATGACGACACACATCGACTACGTCCGCATTAAGCGGGAAGTGCGACAGTACTTCCGATACGTGATGCTATCACACAAGTGGGAAGCGAACGAACCACTGTTCCATCAGGTCGTGCACATAGCCATACATGAGCTGGAAAAATCTCTGACTCATGACAAGCTGCAAATGTTCTGCAAGATTGTCCGGGATGCCGGATTTGATTGGGCATGGAGCGATACATGTTGTATCAACAAATCAGATCATTTCCTGCTCCAGGAAGCCCTCGTCGCCATGTTCAAGTGGTACGAGGGTTCCGCCATGATGATCGTTTTCCTCCGTGGTGTTCGCTCTGCATCGCAGCTCGGCGCTCTTGTGGAGAGCACCTGGAACACTCGTGCCTGGACACTTCAGGAATACATCGCCGCCAAGGTCATCCACTTCTACACAGAGGATTGGACTCTCTATCTGGAGCTGGAGTTGCCGAACCACAAAGAGTCACCAGAAGTGATTTCGGAGATGGAGAAAGCTACCGGGGTGTCTGCACATCAATTGATGGCACTTCGTCCGGGCTTGACCAGCATTCGGGAGAAGTTGTGTCTCGCATCGACCAGGCACACGACGCTGGTGGAAGACGCAGCATACTCATTACTCGGGATTTTCTCGGTTACTGGTATATCCGCAATATACGGTGAAGGGGAGAGTTCGTTAGGGCGTCTACTGGCGCATGTTCTCACTGTATCCGGAGACGTGAGCGTCCTTGCATGGACCGGGGAGTCTGGCAGGTACAACAGCTGCCTGCCCGCCCATATCACTGTATTCCACGAACTAGCAACATCGCACCTCCCGCCACCTATTCAGGACGCCGAGATGGAAGGAATCCTCACTGCGTCGTACTCTTCTTCATTCGACCTCGACATGGCCCTGAGGCTATACGACCGTCTCAATGCGCTTCCCGCACCTTGGTTCGCAGCGAGTCGGATGAAACTTCCATGCATCGCTTTCAAACTCCCTTCTTTTTCAGCTTATCGAACACGTTCTGGCCGCGTATATCGTGCGGACACTCTCGCCTTTGGGATGGTGGAAATCAAAACGAGATATAACCTCTCTCGGATGGATTCTCTGTATCTCGTCCACCCCTGGTTGGATACTCTCCTGGAGCGCGGGCAAAGTGGCGTATTCGTGGAGGACGACTTCGCACCACCGCCCTCACCCGACACGGACGGTGAAGAGATCTATGACGATGATTCCTCGTCGCTCGCTGAACCAGAATCTCCGTCACGCCCTGCTCCGGTGCATTCGATGCCCATGGACAGAGAGACACGCGCACGACGGCTCGTCGCCCATCTCAGACAGCCATTCGGTGCACTCTTGGTCAGGCTGGCGTCGGCGGGCCAACGTGCAGTGGATTACAGGCGGGTGGCGGCTGATAGTATGATCACCGTACGATTTCAGGAGAACGTCTCGTTGTCCGATCTTCTCGACAATGTGTGCACGATCGATGTTTTGTAACTACTAACTTGCGTAGTGTCTCGGACGACAATGGACTTGTTTCAACTGAGCGTGACTATGCCACAGCGATTGAACGTTTGAAGATATCGGCTACTCGGTCGGGTACTTCGCTAATGCAGCCAATCAGCTCGTCGACTCAGTGTTACAGCTGCTGCCGCTATGGGGACGTTGGATGAACGAGTCCAACGGTCCGGACGAGTGTTTGAATGCCAATAGTTGGGACCGGGCTAATACCTTTTGATCCTAATACAATCAAACAACCGCTTCAAATTACTGACAGTTTACTGTGCTGCCTTGCTTGGTCACGAACGCTGGCGCGTCAATGAATGCCCACCTAAGAACAAACAACCTTCTAATGATTCCTCGGTGTCGAATCCTTTCTCAATCCATCCAGTCCGAGACGTGGCTAGAAAGCAGCCAACTTTACTTTCGGCGCCTTCTGTCTGGAGGTCCACCTCGTTCGCGTTCAACGGACTGGTCACGGCGCAACCCCCTGGACTGGTCTCACAGCGGGTCGAAGCTCG
Source organism: Boletus patriciae (assembly GCA_038093075.1). Classification (NCBI taxonomy): domain Eukaryota; kingdom Fungi; phylum Basidiomycota; class Agaricomycetes; order Boletales; family Boletaceae; genus Boletus; species Boletus patriciae. The sequence continues at coordinate 15,290 of JBBPRK010000764.1, forward strand.
ACTTTGACAATGACTCGTCAAGGAATTCCAATCGTTCATCCAGGAGCAAAGCCAGCAGCACAAAGCTGGTTCCATCCGCTATTGCTCCCGACATCCGAAAACTCATCAAGTCAAATGCCAAAAGCTGGGCATACCTCCCCCACGTACTTCGCCGCCTAGAGGGATTCGGAATCCTTCGCGCTCACTTACCAGCTCCTCTCCTCCTTCCTCGCGGATATTCGCGAGGGCATGCTCTCCGACGAGACTCAATCAGCCAAATTCGACTTGGGTCGGTTCACGTTTGCGCCTGGAGACATGTACTCTAGCCAACGAGTCGACCGAATCACCTCCCAACTCTTCTTCACATGGGCCTCTGATCTCGAAAAACAACGCCATCTCCATCCGTACGTCCCACAATCCGTCCTCGACACGATTGCTCGCCTCCATCACGTCGCCGACCTCTCTTATCCAGCCGACCTGTTCCCAGAAGCGCGTGCAATGAAACGAAAATTCATCATGCACGTCGGTCCTACGAATAGTGGAAAGACGCATATGGCGCTACGCGCGCTGGCAGCCTCGAACTCGGGTCTCTACGCTGGGCCTTTACGTCTCCTCGCACACGAGATTTGGGAGCGGCTGAACAGAGGACAGATCGTTCCCCTCGGTATGGAGCCTGAGCGTGGCTCTGAGCCCGACACGACCATCAACATGGACGTCGCCAATGGAACAGGGTCCCGGCCTACCGTTCGGAAAGATGGTCGCGCCAAGTGCGCACGGGCGAAGAGTTTCGGATTGTCAGTGTGGCGGTTTTTACTGACCTCGATCAATGCTATGGTTTCCCTCTAGCCATACTTCATATAAATGATTCTTCACACTAAATCGTCGAAACTGTGGCTAACCCCAGCCACTGTTCCCCATCCTCCAGCATTCCCTCGCCATCGATGACCCACGCAATATCTTTCGTCGCTGTCTTCTCTTCGGCGCAGGACTTTTCCTTACCACATAGTTGTTTCGTTCGAGGCGCTCCAGTCCACTTCCACCTGGACCTGTGGTCGGTGATTGGGAGCATCCTCCGAATATCTTCCGAGAAAAACTGGGAGGATTTGGCGGCCCTGGGTTCAAAATATGGCATGTACTTTCCATCGTCTTACGAGTCATTCTTACAGACTCTACTATCTTATTATAGGGGATATTTCATCCATGAGCATGCTAGGGAGCATTACGTCGTTCTCAACTGCGGCGTTTGACTTGATTGAAGGGGTGGAGGCGCGCCGATTCTTGTTCGCCTGCTTGCAACTCCTGGTGCATTCCTGGTGGACGTTATCCCTGCCTGTAAGGTTTAGCTCGAACACTCTTCTTCATGAACACATACTTACAGTACAATATCTCCCAGAACGGTTCCCTGGTATAGGCTTCTTGCAGGATGCAAAGAAATCTCGTCAGCTTAGTATGGTGGAGTTGATTCTAAGGTCACCAATACGTCGTAGAGAAATGGTAGGTGGTTATAGCTATGCCAAATTCAGCATATCTCATGTTGCGCGAGGTGGCGGGGACGGCGATTCCGTCTGTTTCGTCCACACTCTTGGAAGGAGGGTTGAGTCTAGAGGAAGACATCAAATCCAAACATTGGATCCAAGACTGCATATGAAGATTATCTGAGACAAGATAGCTACCATCCGGCGAGTATGCAGACTGGGCCTGTAGTAATGTATCAAGAATTCAGGAGCTAGAGAAGCAGGCGACAACATTCGCATGAGCTCATCTCACAAGATATCCCACTCCTGATTTAACAAGTGAATGTCAAAGATGTGAGTCAGATTTTCAAAGCAATGGCATCCGAGACTCGAGAGACGCATGTACGGATGATCGACGCAATTCGACAATGGTCACCGCCCCACGAACATAGTCTCAAACCGTCCTGATCTCCGTTGTTTGGCTATTTTACCCAAGGGAGACTAGCGCAATCTGTTCGGGCAAGTACGTGGTCGCACAGGGGGATCTCGAGGGGACCGTCAATGTTGACAACTGCAACAAGGTAAGGTTAGTGGGAGAATAAATATGGCTAAATTCGCAAAGGTCTTGGCCTTGACCACGAACTGTCATTAAGCTCCCAAAGTGATGCCAGTGAGTCCCAAGACCAAGCCACTTGGGAGATCTCACTCACATATGATCTTGAATTAAACCGTCGTCCTTTGACCACGCGGTTTCGGCTTCATCCTGTGCTCAGTGCTGTGCAGTGTGTACACAACAACTGTTTTCTGTGCAGCAATGATGCTCTCGCATTGCCTTCCGCCACGTTGCGCCTGCCATCCAGTATTATGTAATTGACCAATGGCGAGGATCAGATACATAAAACACTGGCGACTAGCACTGCTGGCAGGGACTCGGATTCTCAAGGGCCAAGGCTGAACCACCTGCAACCTCCCTCTCTTCGACTTTGCTATTTATCCCTGTCAGTGCACCCGGGCCTATCATGTTTCCCGACTTTCGGTCTGCTTTGGAGTTTGTCCAGACAAGTGATTATGCAGCTCGTATGGTCACTCAAACCTCTGATTGATGATTGATCTTAAGATGAACACAGTCATGATTGTCACTGCTGTTATATATGTAGAATACTCAGTATGTCACTATAATATTAGTAGGATGTAACTATACCTGTAGAATACTCAGTATGTCACTGAAGTAAGACTAAAGGAAAGTAAACTGCGATGTAGCTATGATTAGGTAATCAAG